>QUSF01000046.1:1256433-1328237 GCA_003676055.1 Chloebia gouldiae | reverse complement strand
GAGAAGAGAAGAGAAGAGAAGAGAAGAGAAGAGAAGAGAAGAGAAGAAGAGAAGTAGTCTGTACCTACTCCAGTTCAGCTGCTGCATTCAGGGCTTGGCAACAAATTACTGAAAACTTATTAGGAGGCTGGACATAAGAGCCTAGCCGTGAGGGTCTGTGAGGATTGATTAATGAAATTATAAAGGCTGAGGGCCTGGCTAAGTGCATGTGTGATTGCAGCTTGTCTGTCTTCAAGACAAAGGTGGCAGAGCCTGTGTCTGAGCTACAGACTTCAGCTTTACCACAGACAGCTTTCAGCTCATGAATTTTCTGCATTGATTATGGAGAACACTAAAATGTGTGCTCACACTTGGTCTGCTAAAGCCCCGCTGGGCTTTCAGAAGAGAAAGCTGATCCATAAATAAAAAGAGCTCCTTGGAGGTGGCATACAGAATAGACAGGCAAAAATTCAACACAGAGTGAAACAGAGCCTTCTGGGACTATTGAAAACATCCTCGAGCTTTGTGTTTTGCAATGATTGCAGTGGATGATGTTGTGTGTCTGTTTTTGCTTAATATGTACAGCTGATTAGCAAATGCAGGCACAATATGAAATCTTTGCTGGTTGGGAAACAAGACTGGTGGTAAATTTTTCAGAAGATTCTATGAGGAGCTGCCAGCCACTCAATGAGCCTGGTCTAAGCAATGTGGACCCCGTGGGGAGTCCAGCAGTTGTGCTGACCTGAATGTAGGAGTGCATTTGACACCTGACCAGTCATTTCAGAGGGAGGAAAGTCAACTCAGGGTGCCACAGGGACTGCTTCTGCAACAGCTGGAGGTTGTTCCTGAACTGTCATTCTTTTCTACCAAGAAAAAAGTGTGGTAGTTTGGCACTGAGCAGGAGTAGTGTTGCTATCTTGGGTCCTTTTCTTTCACACCTCTCAAATGCTTCTTGGAATGGATTATGAGACACCAAATTTGTTTGCAGACTACAGCTATCACTGTATCACTGTGCAGAAGATATTTATCTGGTTGTCTCTTTCTGCACAACACATTTTAACCACCTTTCACTAGGATTTTGCTGTAAACTGACGTATGCATTGCCTTGTCTTTGGATTTGCCTGTCTCTGTTAAGTTAGGCCCTTATCCAAGCAAACATTTTCCTATCTCTTTGAACATAAGCCTCCTGCCCTTGCTGAAATCATTAAGATTGCTTGGGTCATTAGTTTTGATGTATGTGTGCATGCACATGACTAGCAGTGATGCTTAGTGGCTATGAGAAAATACTTCCCCCTTAGGTAGATTGCTGAGAGGAGGTTCAGTCTATAAAAATCATTTAGTTACAAAAACTCTTCCCCTTCATCTTAGCCTGATGAAATCCGTGGCATTGCTCCAGATGAAGACTGGAAATGTTTTCCTTCCTTTTTTAGCTCACTGGGTCTGTGTGTGTGCCACAGGCACTTTATATCATTCTAGTTTATTTATACTTTCAACTTATTGATTGGTAGATGGGATGATAGCCTTTTGGATTTATTTTGCTGCTCATTTATAATTAATTTGGCTCACGCATAAAAAAATCAACCTTTATTCATTTACGGTCTATTCACTGTGATTGTTTTTAGAAAGCTTAAAAGTAGAAGAGCCATGCACGAGGCAACAGGCCAACATGCACGTGATTCTCACACATTGCTGTGAGATCTGGCTGTCTGTTTTACCTGCATTTGCCCAAAAGTGGGAGTATTCTTTGTCCACCTGTACAGTGTGAGCACCTCCAGCCACTCTGGTGAGTGCTTGTGCAGAGCTGCCAAAGTTGGCATGCCTTCCACCAGAACATGTTTTGGAAATGAAGAGGAAAAGCTTCTGCCCTGAGATCATGTTGTCCTTGCAAGCTCTTGACGGTGATCCGTACTGGGTGAAGCAGGAGGTCATGGGAGAAGGTTGGCCATGGAAGTGAACTTTTGGCTCTCAACAAAAAACAAACCCGCTGCTTTGCCAGTTGGCAGCCCCGTTGCTGGAGCTGAGTGATGGACTGGTGGAATAACTGTGCTGCTCCTGACCTCTGATCACTCATGGCCCACTGGGCTGATCACACACAGCTCACAGGGAGTAGGCTCTGTATCACTCTCCCCAGCTGCCAGCAACAACTGGCAAGTAATTTGACTTGATAAATACAGTAGATATGAGCATTTAATTCAAAATGACAATTCAAGGTTTCAAAGCAATTCACCTGCTCTGCAACGCTTTAAAGAGCCCCCAAAAGCAATCTTTTGTATGTGCTTGAAATCTGCCTCTGCCACTACTCAGATGTATTTATAGACTACTGGTGGGCTGCCTATGAAAATTCTCATCCCACAGTTTTTCCTTAAGGTTGGTGAAAGCTTCTGTGTTTCACGAAGGTTAAGCTACAAAGAGAGAGGATGGCATTGTAAATGCCTTCTAAGCCCCTGCAACTGTGATCTCAGTAAAGCATACACTGTGCACTGTAGAAGCACAGTTCTGTACTGCTCATGTAGAATCAAAGGGCTGTTTCACTTTTCCTTGATCCTTGCAGTATATCCACCTATGTCTCTTTTAAATCACTCCTGCAGGTTATCCTCTGTGGATTTCTACTACTGTCCAAAAAAAATAAAATAAATAAAATTCTTGGTTCCCCCTATTTTCCTGCCCCCCTCTTCCCAGTGTGCAAGCATGCCCAAGATGAATCACTACGTAATTATATTCCTATTGCTTGTATCCTTCCGTTGGCTCTCCCTTTCCGCTCATTTCATGCTTACTTGCCAATCAAGACTATCATTTGGGGTCTGTTTATTTGCTGGGGTTCATTAACCAAAGGGAAGACCTTCAGCAGCAGTCAAGGGGACATTTGAGACCCTCCAGCCCACATCACAATCTCAGAGGTCAGGCTTTACATGGTCTTGCAGGTGCAACATCCTTTAATTTGGCTTGAAATACTGAGCCCTGCTTTAGGCTCCTAGCCAATGTTGTGCTTTGAAATGGTGTCTGGGGTGAGAGCTTGCCTGACTTTCCAGCTGTGCACAGCAGGCATGAGCTGTGGGGTTGCTGGCTTTCAAGGGCAATGGTGGGTGCCAGGGATATGCTTATACCACAGATAAGTACAGGGAGGGAGCTTTAAGTAGGCCAACACTTGGTGAATGAGGTGAGGGATTGACAGAGGGATTTGGGGCTTCACATTGATGCTGAATTTTCTTTATGAGCTCCCCTGGGAGGACAGCCATGTGTACACATGGGAAGCAATGAAGATTTTCAGTATTCGAAGGCTTGATACAAGCATGCCCTAAAATATGCTGGTCAAGATTAAACATCAAGTTTAGAAACCAGGGTTGGACTCTCATGCAGTTGGAGGCCTGACCAGGTAGACTTGATCCTCGTCTTCTCGTTTTGTCAGTGAGTTACCTGGATTGCAGCTCTCAGAGAGCTTCCAAGTGTGTCAGGATCCTCAAGTGACTGGGCATTGTTTTGACACCTTCCTTCAAACCTCACAGCCTGTAGTGGTAATAAGGGCATTCTCACCATGTTAACAGACATCCTGTAGCACAGGTAGGTGCTGCAGGAGTACAGGAGTACTTACTGCCTCTGATTTTCAAAGTTGCTTAGTTCCCCTGGGTCTCCATCCCTGTATAGCTGTGTAGGGCCACCAGCCCCATCCAGCATCCCTGCTTTCAGGAGGAGCCAGTTTTCCTGGTGGGAGCTGGGATCTTTTCCTTCTTTAGCTGTATATCACCTTCTGGGTGTCACTGCTTTATGCTGCTGGTTTCAGTTCTCACTGCTCTGTTTTGTTCTGTCTCTGGCCTTTGTGGTTGCAAAGCACAGGACTTCTCAGACTGCAGTTAGAGTTGCTGCTTTTTGTTTGTCCAACTCCTCTCACTTTCAGTGGTATGTGTGCTGCTTACCTTCTAGTGTTTCGAAGGACATTTTTTCAGGGTTACTAGTACTCTTTGTACCTGTAAGGTCTTTGTCCCATCCCCAAGTCACCATGCAACACCACTGCCTCAGCCAGCACCCCATCCAGCCTTTCCATGGATCAGCGTCCTCCTCTGTTGCCTGGAGAGGAGAGGTGCTGCTTTGCCCTTGGTCCAAGGCTGTTTCCAGTAGAGGTCTTCCCTCCAGAAGAGAAAGGCAGGGCAGAGGAAGAAAGCAATGCTCAGTTTTTCCTGTGCTGCTGTGTCTGCTGCAGCACCCAGCTGAGCTGGCTAGCTGAGGAAAGTGTCCCATCCTCTGCAGCACATGCTCTCCCTAGGACGTGCTGGGTGCAGTCCTCCTCCAGCTCCACTCTGGCCAGCACACGATTTTCCCAAAAATATACAATATAGTTCTTAATGCCTAATCTTATTCTGAGAACACTTTCCAGCTTTTCACTGGAAAGATGATTAATACTGCATTGCCCAGCCAGTCACACTATCCACAGTAGAGCTATAAATAAATACCACCCAGCAGTTGCATACAGCAAGCCCTATTTTATTATTTTCCATTCATAGTAGAAAACATGACAAGGAACTGCTGGTTGGAGAAGAGGCTGAGTAACAGCTGTAGTTTAGTAGGCACCTTAGTCTTTCATCCTCCAATACCCAGGAGACAAAGAAATTCCACACTTATTTTTGTGTAAGTTTTGCTGTTGTCTGCTTACAAAGGTTATTTGCCCATCTAGTTGGCTGACCCATACATGATTAAGTGTGCAATATGCTTCATGTGGCCCTTGGAAGGAAGGCTTTTTCTTTTCAAAATTAGGAGAAAGCCCTCTACCAGGATTGCTTTGTTCAATGGAAAATTGGTTCCTTAGCCAAATGCAAACAACAGCTATGGTTGCCATGGTTTCCTTATTTCTTATAAAGCAGAAGTCCCTTCCAGTGTTGGGTAAGCAGTTTTGGTTAAAAAAAAAAAAAAATTAAAAAATACTACAGTATTTGAGATTAAAATATCTAGTGAAAAATGAAGTCCTTTGCAAGAATTGGTTTCGCTGACATTTTACTGTTTTTTTTAAGACTTGGAATTTTAATTTTTTAAAAAAGAGCACATCATGAACACTGTTAAACTGCAAGCTCTAGAGATTCCCACCCAAAACCATTTTTCAGCTAGCTTTATTAATGATCCCGCCTGAGCTATTCAGATGTGAGTCATTCCAGAGGGTGGGTGGATGGGAGGAGGGCTGCAGGAGGGGCGAGGGGCTGGTGTCTCTCCCATGCAGGATGGAACGGGCGAGGGAGAGGATGGGTGGCTGCCTCCCTGCAGTGGGAGGGTGAGCCTGGCTCGGGCAGAGCTCCAGGTCCTTGTGGCACTGGGGACACAAGCCACAGAGCTGCCTCGTGGAGCCTGGGGTGGCTGCACGCTGGCTCTGGGTCCCCTCAGGTTATCAGCCCCCAGTGAGACTGTAAAGCCTTTCAGGGGAAAGCCAGTTTCTCTTTTGCTGTCAGTGTGTGGCTTAGGAACACGGGAAAGGAACTGCTGTTATACGAACACTTCTAATTATATGGGCTTTGTTTTCACACAGCTGCTAGCTTTCTGAAATATATTGTGAAAAAAAAAATCTGCCATGACTGTATTACTCACCAAAGCCTAGATTTTATCAAACACTGTGCACAATAAATTTGCAGAAGCTACATAATTTGTTGGAAAAAAGTTCAATGCACTAATAAGATGTTTCATAGGATTAATTTCTTTGTTTGTTCTACAAAAACCTAGACACAGTTAAAAATGAAATCCCTCCAATCTCTTGCACATAAATTGTTTTATAATCTTTTTGGGGCATACTTTCTCCAGCTCACTAAGGCACTTGCTTAATGATTAACTGAAAGGACTTAACTGGTCCCAGTAAAGGCATATTTTCTTAAAATCAGGCTATGGTAATTCCTTCTCAAATTGTAGCTTTTATGATTTTGCCATAGGAAGTCAAACACATAGCTAATTATAACACTGTTGAGGGGAAAAAAATAGGATCAAGGTAAGGATTTGCAAAAAGAAAATAAAAGTATTATCTTGATATCGCTAAAACTTTTGAATGTGGCTTCATAAAGAATTGCTGAATTGTCTTTGCTAGAATCTCATTCTTGCTTGCTTTTGGTAAAAGAAAATAATTTTTTTACATTATACCAAATAAAATGTACAGCAGCCATGAGCAATAAATGGAAATGTTAAAAAAACACGAGAAAGCAGGCTTACAGAGAAATATTCAAATGACTCAATAATCACTTACTCAGCTGCTTGGTCCCCTATTTTGAGACTGGGCGAGATTAACGTTCTTAATTAGTTACATATTCTTCATGTTGAAAAATCATGGCTACTTCTCTCACGATTTCTAAGACTTTAAATCTGTGGGCTTGGAGCTGGAAGGGAAGGGGATTTCTCTCCTGGTTTCCACCCTTTGCCTTAACACAAAGCCCTGGAAGTGTCCTGGTGCAGCTGAGGGCACTGCCAAGCCCTCAGGGAGGACAGTGCTCCTTCAGGGATAAATGTCTGGGACACAATACTCTGGTGTCCTGATGTCCTCTTGGTTAGGTTTCAGGCTGCAGTTCCAGTCATCAAGGAGCAACAGCATCTTCAGGTGATCCATCCCAAGTACCTGATGCAGCAGACCAAAATTTTATCTTCCTCTTAGGCCCAGCCTGCTGGTTGTTTTTGTGAGATTTCTTTTGTGCTTGCTGTTAAGTAAATGGCATCCACCAGAAGAGGCATGATCCTGAACAGGGATTTTCTCCCTTATCAGCAGGGAGAAAACAGGTCCTGCCTAGCTGGATCTCAGAGTGCACCCAATGACTCTCCAATGACTCTGCAGTGACTGCTGAAAACTTCTACTTTTGTGAGGCTGCAATTTGAAATGTGCCCTCGTCTGCAATAGAACAGGTCAGGTTTAGAGTAGAAGATTTTGTCACCCTGACTTTTCTTCCCCAGCTGTCCAGCTGTGAAACTGAAGCCAAGAAATACATATTCCTGCATGAACACTAATTAATATTAATTTCTGAATGTGAGAAAGCTCCCAGTAATAAGGCCATGTGAAGGCCACTCTGAGGGGACATCCACCTGGGCTTGGAAGTCCATGTAAACTATCAGACCAGGCTACCAAACGTGCCCTGTGCCCACCTTGTTCCCTGTACACCTGGGACAGTTTAATGGCTCGTTTTCCCTTTGAGGGGCTCCTTTCCATGGAAGGCAAGGCAGGAATCTGAACCTTTAGCAGTAAGCAAGGAATGTGTGCAAGTGGGAGAAAAAAAGTGGGGAAAAAAATAATAAATCAATCACTTAACCAATTTGTCTGAAGAATTTTGCTAGTCAAACAAGGCCCAGATTTTTTTTCTGTGAGGCCATCTTTAAATTTAAAAACAGTATGTCCAGCAAAAGGAAAATGCTGTGTGGCTCTGCTCTGGGTTTTTTTGGAGGCAGACTGTCTCCACAATACAAAATTTCAGGTCAGTTAAAAAATCTACCAGTTGTCCAGACATTTTTCTGAGCTATTTATATATGCCTGAGGGTGTGAGGCTAAATTACTACCAAAGGCAAAATGCTGGTAGGTGTTATTTGTAGAAAATGCATTGGTTAGGTGTTTCCCACACTTGTGACTGGAGGTTGCATGTCCTTCCTTCTTTGAAGGTGGGAACAAAGATGGATATCTTGTTCTTTTTTAGAAAGTTGGTTTTGTTCAAACTGGAAAAAAAAAAACAGGAGTAGGGCTGGACTGAGCACTTACGCTAAGAGCAACTGTGCATAGCAAATGGGCAAAGTGACATGTTGACGGATATGAGGAACAATAGTGAAAAATAAATTTCCTGACTCTTTTCCCTTTTTACCCCAGCCTGGTTCCATTCAGAGACATGCATATTTTATTGCTAAATAGTATATTTAGTAGACTATATACAGGTCAGTGTCTTCAGCAACCTAAACATTTTACCTGACTTTACTGCTAGTCAGCCTGTGTTCTTAAATACTTCATATGTTTTTCTTCCCATCTTCTGTCTGGTCCATAGATTTGTTGCAGAAATGTTTGAGCACACATTTCATCTATCATGGTAGCTAATTTTCAAACTATTACATGCTATTAGAATTCCAGTGTTGGCATTTTCAACTACAGAGTACAGCAGTGTTTATCCTCGGCTGTGGTAAGCAAAGCACTTCAGGTTTTTTTATACCCTATAAACCTGCATATTGCAGATGCAGTAGGTATTCCTTCACATTAGAAATCACTGATGTTTGGCTGATTAATGCTTGAAAATATAAAATGCACCTGGCCAATTTATTTTTAAATGAAGATTTGGATCAAATATAAGAAACGAAAGCCTCTCTGTATATATATATATATATTATATATATATATATCTAAAATTATTGTCTCAATTGATAATACATTTTAAGAATTTAAACGCAAAACTGCTCAGTCTGGAGGATCATAACTTTGTATTTATCTCACACCATGCATTATGGATTTCTAGTATGTGAAAAGTGTTTAAAATGTCTGCAATAAAAATCTTTCACTGCTTTTGAAATTAAAATAAATTTTATATGCATTGTGTTGCAGAGAGTTGAAATTTGTTAAGTAGGTTAAGTAGTGGGAGGAATATTATAGAAAATTATTGCATTCCATTGTAAGATAAATTAAAAAATAGTAAAATAAAATAAGTTCTGCAATTAAATTAAAAAATATACTAATTCAAAGTTTTTGTTAAGTATTGAGAAACAGATAATGCAATGTTGAAGTCTGATCTGTAATGACCATCTCCCTGACAGTAAGTCTTCCTTTAATTAATGAATCTTAGGTTGTATCCCAGGTATAGTGACAACAACCTCAGCTTTCAATTTCTGATTTAAGTGTCTTTTTGCAGGCTTAATCCCATACTGAGCGGACCAGGACGAGGCTGCCATTCTGGGGCCAGGAGGAAAAGAGCCACTCTGTTTGTCCTTGCTCTCCTCTGTTCTGGAGAGGAAGAGACCTAGGGGTGCAGCAGGGAGGTTTCAGATGCAGGGTTTGTTTCGCGCAGGATCCGAGCTGCCTGACAGGCTGGCTTTGTGGCTGGTGGGCAGCAGCAGGTTGTGTCCCCGTGCTGGGGACAGCCACCACTGCCTGCAAGCTGCTGGGGAAGGCCAGGCAGCAGCCTTGCCTGCCTGCCTGCACGAGCACAGCACATCCCACACCAGCAGCCTTGCTCTGGGCTGCTCCTCACAAAGCCTGGCTACTCCCAGCCCTGCTGTGGGTCCGTGGTCTTTCTTCCTGGGCATCTCTATTCGGATTCCCCAGATACAGGCCCTTTTTAATCTGGAAAGGTTTGCAGTTGTGGATGAATCTGCAATTTTGTGCGTTTATTTGAGAGAGTTTATTTGTGTGTTTACTTGAGAGCAGCCCTGGCTTTGTTCTTTATCTCCTGAGAGCAGTTCTAGTTGATGGTGTAGAATACTGCCCCTCCATGCTGGCCCCTTCTAAATGGAGTTCCCAGGGGAGCCAATCTTCTCAGTGTTCAAGTGATGCTACAGGCAGCTTTCTATTGCAAATCAGTGCGTTTTTCTCTCCTCCTCCTCCTCCTCCTTACACCCCCTCAAAGTGCTATCTCATGCATGTTCACGTTTGAGTCTCTTCTTATTTTTGTAATGTATTGGAGACAAAACCAGTCTTACCCTCCTTGGCTTGCAAGTTTGTATACCAAAGGGAGCAATAATGACTGGACAGCTTTGATCCACTCTCAGTCAAATGCAGAATTCTTTCACAGACCCAAAAAAGCACACACCAGCCTAAGCTTCTCCTATTTGCTGCCTTATTCCTGGATTCTGCTGCCAGCTCTGCCTAGTAAAAGAGAAATTCTGTTCTCTGGATTTTCCACCTTCACATTATTTATTGGCAGTCTCTCTCTCTTGTGAGTATAGATAGTAGTCTGTCTAAGGGACATCTGAGCTTCCTCTGGGCACTAAGAAAAATGCATGGCACAAAGAAAACCATCCTTATCATTGTGAAGTTTTATAGGGCTTTTTAATATATATATTCTACTTGAAAATACCTAAGAAATAGAAAAGATTGAATTTACAGAGGGTAAACACTTGCTCCCTTGACTTTGTAGTGGCCATCTCTTCTCTCCATTAGATACAGAAACTAATCTGATGCAATTTTTTCTTTAATTGCTCTCTTTAATATTCTCTATAAAGAAAGGATAGTAAAAGTATACAAACACTTTTGTGTTTCTGATGCTGGTCTGACTTCTGATTTTTTCACTTGTTTTTAAGAACCCTTATGATATTCAGGGACATCCAAGGATGGTTCAGTTTCCCCAGGGTTGTCAAAGAGTTTTGAAGCAAGTTCGAAAAATGCAAGATTTGCCCCTCTCCCTTGGGACATTTTTCTGGGGTTTGCTTTATTTTCTCTTTCCAGAACAAACTCTACTTTTCCCTTTTTTGCCTCTTTCCACCAATATAAGGTAATTTTTATTAGCTGCTGCTGCTGCAGAATACTACTACTTCTAATAGTAATAGTAGTAGATTTATTACTTTACTTGCCAATCAAAGTGACAGATTTTCAAGGTGCTCTTTTCAAAAGGAAAGTGAGATCTGCAGCAGTGTGCATGTCACATCTAATTTTCTTGTTTTCCAGACAATTAAGAGAAAGAAGCCTTTGGCTTGTGAAATTAAGGTAAAGAAATTAAAATTGTCTATACTAACAGGTAACTAATTTTCCATGTAAATCTATTTTCCTAGTCTTAATGCTGCTACCTCTTTAGCTTTGGGAATTTGTTACTATGTAGAATAACAAGATCATACGTAGATTACCATAATAGCAGTTGCAACAATAGTATTTTTAATAGATCATTTAGTAGTGCTTTGATGTTTTTAACAATCCCTAATGGTTCAGCATTAGAAATGATTCTCTAAGTGCTCAGAAATTAGGCCTTAAAAAGAAAAAAAAATTTCTCTCATTATAGAAGAGGCACCTATTGATCCCTGTTACAGATCTGGGATGATATGTCACCCTCTAGTTCTTCTGAATAAATAATGACCTTTGACATAATGCAGCATTGGACAGGTTAGAAATAGCAGCTAGCCCATGAGAGAGGCTGAGATGTAACAGCTTCTCAGCTAAAATGAAGCTGAGATATGCTAGGGATGGGCATCACTTTTTATGTCAGTTCTGCCAGAGGATCTAACTAGAATTAAATATATTAGAAAAATGACCTGAGAGATTCTTGCTGAAGAGGTTGTGCTAATCCGAGACAAAGAGATCTGAGATTCTGTAGAAGTCCCCAAACAGGCTGAACTCTTCAGATGTGCCTGAGGTGCTGGGTGTGGTTTCACCATAGCATGACTCCTGTGGCAGAATTGAATTTAATTGTTTGTTCTGCAGCAGATTCAGAGCCTTTTGGTCCTGGTATTTCCTTTTACAAACACTTAACCAGGGTCTTTGGAATTTCTTCCATATATTCCAGATAAGGATGTTCTTCCCTGAGGTGCTGCAAGGCAGTCCAAAGTACCATCTGCCAGGGATCTTTGTTGAACCACATCTGTTACTCTGGCCCTTCACAATCCTTGCTCTCTTCTGAAACCCTCCAGGTGAAGCACAGGCTATGCAGTATTACCTTGCACAGAGATCTTCAAAGTCAGACAACATGCTCCTTGTCCCTGTCTTGGCCTCTGGAAGAAAAGTGCTCGGCACATCAGACACACAGGATAACTAGGATTTGCAGAGGTCTCCTTGGGGCAAGGGGGCCACAGGCCACATCTGTGCCTGTTTCTGCACCTAGCTCAGCCAAAGCAGGTCAGTTGTTGCTGTGTGGTGCTCCATCTCAAGGTATCAGCCTCAGGGGAGCAAGGGGCCCTGCAAGTTCCCTGTAACCTCTGGGAAAGTGGTTTGTATGGAGATGAATGTCACCTTTAAGGCAAACTTCCCCTGTAACATCATAGGATTAAATACAACGTGCACTTGCAAATCTCTTTCAGGGTTACCATTTCACTCTTATCCATGTTCTAGCTCTATGTGCTCTGGTGGTGTCAGCTGAACATTTCTGGGGTCTTGATACAAGCTATGCTCCCTGCTGTTTTCTGATACAGACCTGTAAGAGAGACTGTCCTGAGAATGTCTCTGGTGTTCATGTTTTCCTGTTGGAAGTAGAAGCATTGCCTTTTCTTGCCAGGAAGATCCCTTTACCATGCAGAGTCTCTAAGAGCTGCACTGAGATTAATCACTGTTGGCTATTACCAAAACAAGGCAGGCTTGTGTATGCCTAGATTACAAGGTCTAGGAATAAGAAATTAGTAAAAACCATTTGCTAAAAACAGGATCTTGGAGGTGTGCATTTTAGAGGTGACAAAGGCTTTTGGAAAGTGTAATTTCCAAGAAAATAAGAAACAAACACTTTTGATTTTTAATTATTTACATGATCTCTCAGAGAACCTGACATGACAGTATCCTGCCCCTTCATTATGTAGTTGGGCATGAACTTTCATGAAAGGTGTCCTAAAAGGTGTTGCAAAACTGAGAGCCAAACTCAAAGCCATCCAAGAGCTCAGATGAGTCGCAGGGCTCAATTTGGAATCCTCCGAGAACATGGATTTTCTATCCTAGGGAGTTTAAAATCTACATTTCAAAATTATACATACGTATTTTATATTAGTTTTATCACCAAAATGTGTCTCCACAGCAGCGATAAAAGCTTGGGAGATATGTCTTTAAGTCAATGTTGGGAATATTTTAGAAAGAAAACCTCCAAAGGGATATTTATATCTTCACAGGCTATCTTTAGGTGCCATTTGTCAAGTTCTTGCACAGTGTCTCCCAAACCTCCTCTTTCTGAAACAGCAATATTCCACACCTCATTTTTAAACCTCAGGAAAACATGGAAAGCTCCTAAAATAATTTTCATTCATTTCTCAGAGCAATAGCATCAATACCGGTAAAATGAAATTGAGCCATCCTGAAATTGAGCCTCCTCAAAGACAATTTTGGAATAGCTTTTTCACATCAGCTGTGAAGCACTTGCAAGGACTCTAGGTTCCCAGCCTTATTGTTTTCTGTGAGAAGAGCAGAGCAGCACACCACGCTTGAGATCTGCTGCATGTGGAAATTATGTCTCCCTGCACCACAGCATCTCTGTGAGGCGGCAGAGAGTGTGAATGAAACAACAGACAGCAAGAGCAAGGGACTGGAATTGTCTGTAGGGCTGACACTGAGTCTGGGAATGGAAAGGGAGACACAGCAGGGCTCTGTCAAAACAGATGTAAGGCAGAGGGTGCTGCAGCTGTGCAGATTTTTGTGGAGTGAGGGGAGAAAAACAGAGAAGAGCACATGCAATCATTCTGCATAGAAAGTATATCCATGCTAATGAATAAAACAGGAAGGAACAAAGCAAACTTAAGAAACATCCAGAACAGTTCACACAAGAATGGGGACAAGCCTCTTAATCAATGTGTTGTGATCCCAGAAGAAGGTATTTTCTTCAAATACTGGTATTTGTTGTGATCTCAGAAGAAAGTATTTGCCCTCAAAGCTGTGAATCCAGAATGAATTGTGTGTCTTTCTTAATGGCAGTGACTGGTGCTGCAGATAAAGACAAAATAGAAAATACAAAATGGATGGGAGAGAGAGGAAGATGTGAAAAACTGTTTTATAGGTTGTTTTAAGTGACAAAAGAGTTTTTAAGGAAGGTCAGAGTCAACAGAAGAAACTTCATGCTTAGTTGGACCAAGACAGTTTGAGACATATAAAGCCAACAAGATCTGACATAAGGGCGGTGAAGATGTTGATAAGCAGGAGTAGTAAAAGTATTCCAGATTTTCCTGTCTCCTGCACTTGGAGGAAGAAGCATGGAATGCTGCCTAACTGATGAAAACTGAAGGTAAATCAACAGAGTCTTTCAATCAGTAGTCTAAGTAATTTTCTTTCATGATCTCAAAAGAAAGAAAGGTACAACTTCCCCTCTGCTACTGAGAAAGCAAATATTTTATTGATAATTTCTAAAAATATATTAAAATACTTGGAAAACTGATTCATTATCTGCAGACTATAAGTGGATTATTAGAAGGTAAACAAGATGACACAGGAAGATGTAGACCAGTTGAGCTAACATCACTCCTAATGAAAATAACGGAAAAATTGATATAGGATACAATTAGTAGAGAAATAAAGTGTAGGAATATAATTAATGCCAGTAAACATAGCTTTATGCTAAATATACCTTATCAAATAGAATTTATTTTATTCCTTCAGATAGTAAGTCCCATTGATGAAGGCAACTGCGGAGGTATATGATTCTCTGTAACAATATTGATCTTATACCATTGCCTTTTTGATACAGAAAGACATGCTATTGACACTGAAATGTACAGGCACTAAGAATTGGCCAGCTGATATAAGTAGTTTTCAAGGGAAGTTATGATAAATATGGATTCTTATAGCATGTTCTAAAAATTTTTCTATTGAGCCTATTTGGTATCTTTCCCAATACCTGAAGGACAATACAAACTCCATGAAAAGTTCAGCTGCCACTATGTCAGACAAAATGTCTGCAAAACCATGTGCAAAAAACTGCTCTACAAAAGGAGCAATCAGGCTTATTCAGCATGCCATTTGAAGAAAAATGTTTCTGTTCGGGGTAAGGCTGTGCAGGTGTGGATAGGGAATGGTGGCCTTACCTGCAGGGTGTGGGATTACATCCATTTTGGGGATCAAAATGGATAAGACTACTGAAATATTTAAACACAGCAGGTGGATGTAATGTTGCCTTTGGAGATATATGCAATTGAGAAATGAAGGCTAGAAAAACCATGCTGAAAATTCAATATTGGAATACACCGTTTGTCCATGACCACAGAAAATATTTCAGAAAAGTGAAAAAGGGATGGGAATGTGGGAATTGGGGGTTGGGGAGAAAGAAGCAAAAACTATCTTGAAATGTGGAAACTGGATGTTTAATTTGTGTTGATAAGGAAATGTTTTTGGATTAGCTGCAAATACAAATATTTGAAAGACTAAACTCAGGTGGTTTGTTTTTTTACCTGTCCTCATTCAGAAAATATGACTGTATTTCATTATAAAATAGTTCATTCCCCTAGAAAAGAAAGCAAAACTTAACTGAAGTGTCTTTTTCTCTGTCTGCTTATTTCCAAAAGGAACAAAAATTTAAGAATTAATTCTGATAATCTTGTCTAATAGCCCCTGTAGAGATAAACTTGGAAAGCATTTGAGAGATTTCTTTTGTTCCCCACCTCCACGTGGTCCCTCCCTCTAATGTCTAAAGTGCTATTAGAGCACAAATACCAGAGGGGAACTCTGGGTGTAGAAAATAAAGGTAACAGGGAACTAATAAATGTCAGATCAGAATTTCAGGCTAAAGGAGAGGAATATGTGTTTTTAACCATGTTGGAATAAAACCATATAAGAATTGGTGTCTCTCTGGAGCTGTCTCTGAGCATAGGTAGGAGACCTTTCTGGAAAAGTGCTAAGAGTCAAAAGAGTTTTGAGGCTCAGCAGGAGGTTAACATGAAATATTAAACAACTTGAGTTCCACAGGAGATCTTGATACAACATCTGACCATGTTTAATCTTAAGTGTGGTAACTAAAGAGAAGCTCATTGTCCAGTGAAGCACGTAAGAAACGGTATCATTAAGAAGTTCCAGTCAGAAGTAGATCTGAAAGAGATGCCTTAGGAGGCAAAACCAGCCTGCATACGTCAGGGGGATTGGAGCTGGGCAGGGATATTTGGCTGTGCTACCTCTGCTCAGTCACAGGTTTGGCATGTGACATTCACCAAGGCTCAAAGATGCACCTTCAGGTTTGGGGGTATCAGCCCCCTGGGAGGGCTTCACTCCCGCCTGGTGTACAAAGAAAGATTTTTACCTACTTGCCCATGACTGAACATTATGAAAGGCAGGACTGTGGGAAGGCTTATCTGAAATACCACAGAAGCTGTTCAGTCCTTGTCCTCACATTAAACCTGTCCTCACATTAAACCTGTCATGCTGCACAAGTCTTTATAGCAGATAGTTTATGGCCTAGTATCATTAAGTGTGTATTAATATTTTTAAGACTACAATGCTTCTCCAACACATACTCTGCTGATTCCATTTGGCATTAAACCACACCCTGTTACAGATGGGAATTTAGTTAAACATTTGAATATCTTTTCTGTTTTTCTCAACAGCCCTGAAGAAAAGCTTTTACTAGGTTCACAAAATAAAGAATGTAGCTTTAAATTTCCAAGAATAATTCCTTTTGCTAAGTAAATGTAATGTCAAGCAACTGCCTTTAGTTTTTTCTTATGTTATTCCTTTTGCCTTTGTCCCTTAGGTACTAGTGACTCAGAGTGGCTTATAAAATATGAAGAACAACATTCAAAGTCTCTCAGAGAATAAACAGTATTATTTCCTGACAAAACTGCACACTGACAATTATTGAGCAACAGCATGACATGCACAAGATATAGAAACCCTAAAAATGGAGCTGACGTGATTGTGAGACTCCCACACAAACCAAGAGTATAAGAGATTCACAGGTAGGACTCAGTTAAACTCTCCTCAGCCTTGCAACTCACAGATTACATCCCCAAGGAAAAGAAATGTTTTGGGGTTTTTTGACATAGGCTAATGACATGAGCAACAGTTTCCCCATACTAGTATTCATTTGCTTTTGGGAACGAAGAATTTATGGTTTAACATTTAAATGTCCAGAGAATCAAATAAATTAATCTTCCAAGTAGATACTCAGCACTATTACCCAAGTAGCCACGTTTGTGGGTTTATTTTTTGTAAATTACAGTACCTGTAATTTCCCATCTTCGCTAACATTTCTGTTGCCTGGAAGTGCTTGGGACTCTTTTCTCTCATGAATACCTGTGTTTCAAGATGATTCTTTCTTTGTCTTCTTGGATTCTTCCTTTCTTTTTTTGAATGTTCATGGGACTTTCATCCCTCTCTCTATCCTCTTTTGGCATAGATTTAACTTTAAACAATCTTTAACATAGATTTAACTTTATTTTGCTGATAATTCTCTCTCTCCTGCCTATCTAATTTGAATCCACTGCTTTACATTCTGTTTCTCTGCAAGTATCACTTCATGCAGGAAGGCAATTTTTTTCTTTCTGATATGTTCTTGTATGTAAAATGCAACATTAACAAAATGGAATTCCAGAGATCTCCTACTAGAATTCTTCCTATTTTATATGGATATTATGGGTGGCAGCAGTATGATATCCAAATAAGTGGCTAGAAGAATGTTAAACAAAACTCCCAAACTTCTGGCCACAAGCACCAATATCCTGATAAATGGAGAACTACTTAACACAGAGGAATGTGGTTTTTTCTGTCTTTTCCTTTCTGCCCCTCTGGTACACTAAGCAGGACAGCTTCCCACTGCCCTCTATTCTGGCAGGAACACCTTTTCAGGAGCTGGACTTGTCTGTCTCCCATTTTTACACAGTCAATCGTTTTTAATCACCCCCCAGAGCTCTTCACCCATTCTCTCTAGCTATCCTTTTTATTGTCTGTCATGTTTCTCCGCTGACTCCGTCTCTGAGGGCTCACAATTAATAAGAATGAAGCTGGTGGCAAAGCACAGCATTTCCTCCTCCTAGTATGCCAGCAGTACTTAACTAAGAGCAGTTAACAGCAGATCAGTTCTCTGCAGCAGAGAAGGCAATTATTGTCCTGTACTCCGCACTGATGAGGTCTTCTTTAGGAAATTAGAAACAAACTGGAGAGTCCACAGGAGAAGAAAGAGCAATTAAAGGTGAGAAACACTGTAATCAGAAAATCTTGAAAGAATACACTTTTCTGAGAGAGAGAAAAGGAAAGAAATAAGACATCCTTCCACTGCACTTTTCTTAAGAGGTCGGTGAATAATTGTTAGCAGGCCCTGGGAGGATGAGGCAGGTAACCTGCAGTGAAGGAGAGCTGCCCTCACTTTCATCTAGCCTATGGGCAGAGGTGCAGAGGTGCAGAACAGGTCAGGGTTTTGTCCTGCCACAAATGGGTAACCACCAAAATAATAGGTGCAGCCCAGTAATATCCGTCCTTGGCAATCTGTAACCAAGCCTGACAGAGGAGCAACACTTTTCTGTCACGGTGTGGGAGTTTGTCACCATGACAATACCAAAGAGTCTGCTAGTGAACTTGAGTATCCAAGAAGGTAGGGGCAAGAGTAAGGGTAGAGTAATTTTCTGGCCCTGTCTGGGTCTTGTGGACTGGATCCCCTCATCCGAAGTGTCAGTATGGTTTAATTTTCACCCGCATGCAAATTTAGTGTGTTCACTTTATTCTTCAGTTTAGTTGGACAAAAAATCCAATTTGAAACAGTGCCCATGTTGCAATTAAGCCTTTGCTTCAGTGTTTTGTATCATAAAAGCATGAGCAGTATTTTGACATGGTTGACAGCAGCCTGGTCTAAAAAATTTGCCCTGACCTCACAGTTACTTTCTGCTACTAGCCTGCTCCTCCACCACCTCCCCAAACAAACTTTTGTGTTTTGTCTGTGTGACTCCTTTTGAAGCCTCAGCACAGATCGCCCTCTCCGACTCCAATGTGAAAGGCAAAATCTGCTTTCCGGAACTGCAGAAATAATCTTCCTATGCTTGTTAGAAGGTCCCTGAAATAAACGACCAGGCTAGGAGGCTGGAAATCAACTTCACTGAGGAGTCCTGCCTTTGGAAACTTTCTGCAAAAGTGCTGTTTTTAATTGGATGGGGTTATGAACTTGCAGACATCACATGCTGCCCACAGCCGGTTAATGTGCCGCACTTTTTCTGGTGAGATTGTTAAGAATCATTTGAGCAGGAGTATGTAGAGCTCTTGACAATGCTCTGGGATGTAATTTGCTTCATCATCAATTCCTCCACAGCTGTAGAGAATGCTGGGACTGCTTCCAGCCTCCTGTAACATCAGCAAGAAAGAATCCTGCTCAGCTCTGTTGTCCATTTCTGCAGCTCCAGAGCCCTGAGCACTGTCTGCCCCTTGCAGACCAAATGTTGCTGCCACGTGTGTCACATGTGGTCAAAAGCCCTGGTGATTTACTCCTTGCTAATGGAAGGAGAATTAAAACTTGACACAGAAAGAGAGGGAAAGATCACATTGACCTTCTGCCATGTTCATTACCAGCAAGGTTGAAAGAGGTGTTGATGATCATGGTGCGGCTGCTGGAGAGTCCCATACTAGCCATATAGATTGTTTAATTGCAGCCTGCCAAATTCAGATGGCTCAGTCAATTAAAAGTAACTGAGAAAGCACAATAGCTTTTCTAGGCCAGTGGTATTTCTGGCAAAATAAGTTCTATTTTTAGATTTCAGCAGGAGGGATGCTGAAACATAAAATGAGGATTTGCTGCACTCAGGGTCAAGTTGTCCAGTTTTTCTCTACCATAAGATCGAGTGTTTCATGCTCTATCTTCTACCAGGTAGTATGGATACACTATGGAGGGACTTGTGAACTCTTACTTTTTTCTCTCCTTATTGATCCAGATGCATGTTTTGTGGGGAGCAGAGTTGGCAGGTGGAGGATGCAGGGTCTGTTTGATAAAATCCTCATTTGCTGATGGCAAACAGAGTGTTGGTGTTAGAATCCAAGCAACTTCTGTGGATACAAGTAAATGTTTCCATGTGCTTTCATAAGCTGTCTTCACACATAATTAAAGGCAAGTACAAGAAAACAACAGGCATTTGCTTTTGTTCATAAGAGATATATGTTAAAGGATTATCTTTCAAAAATTCGTCTGAGAAGTAATGACTATATGAATGTAGCAAACTATAACTAAAGTATTTGGGGATTTGAAGTAGATTTGAAATAGATTTTGAGAACAATGGCTTATACTTTTACATTAAGTAAGAATATAGCTTCTGTATAAGTAATAGCTACTCCTATTCTCTTCCTATCTACAAAAGCTATTGTTTATTTAGAAGTGAAGAAAATAAGGAGTGGCTGGAGATGCGTGCAATATTGCAAAACAAAAAGACAGTTGGAGAGAATATGTTTGCTAATGAGTAAGATGTTGAGTGATTCACAACAGTAAACAGTCTCAGCTCTCCTTTCATGTGAAAAAGCAGTGATAATATGATGTCTCTGTGTGCATGGTGCTGAGAGTGGGGGAAGAGACAACATACCTTTGTCCCAAAGAACTTTTTAGGTTTTCAGCTGCCCTCTGAGTTTCTCACAGGAAGAACACCTGGCAAAAAATTACTCAGAAACCACCACGTTTACACATGTGTTTCTGCAAGTTCAGAAGACATTTCTCCCTGTGAAAAAAATGCATATTTTATGATTGGCTTTTCGCAAATATTACAATGAATCTTATATGTGTAATGTTAGAAAGTTATGCTGTATTAATTCTCTTACATAGTATGTTAAATGTAGTTTTAGGTTACAACATAATGTTAAAATAGAGACTATGTATGTGGGGGAAGTTTTTTTTTTTTGGGAATGAGATACTCGCTTTGAGGAACACCTAAATCTTCCAAAGGAGAGGAATTTATGGCTTCTTATCAGAAGAAGCTAATTTCTTCAGGCCTTGCTCAGACTCAAAAATGCCAGGGGATTAAAGGAAACAGTTGACATACAACAGAAAGAGCTTCTTGTTTAGAATAGAATGTATGCATAACCATGAAGGAGTTATGAATATGCAACAAGTGTATTGTTTTAAGGGTGATTCCTTTGTTCACAAGTTATGCTTTTCGTAGCTCAGTGTCTGACAGCATCTGGATGTCCGTAATTCTTTGCTTTTTATTGTCTTGTAATTGTCCTAACTCTAAACTTTATTACTCTAATTGTATTATTATTTTTATAACCATTTTATTATTATTAAACTTTTAAAATTTTAAAAACCAAGTGATTGGCTTTTTTCACACTCACCATCAACAACCATCTTATATATTTTTCAGCAATGTACTGTAAAATCTGATCATGTTGGACAGGTCAACCATACCCAACAGCAGAGCTTTCTGGCAAGGAGAATCACTGCATTTAGAGACATAAAAGTGATACCTCCCTCCTCCCATTTGTCCAGACTGTGCTGCAGGGCAGCACTCAAACTGGTGTTATTCTGCTGAAACATGTCCTTTACTGTCTTCCAGGTCATTCTGGTTTGACAAGGAAGTGAGTTTTCTCAGGAAGTTGGGGTCAAACCAGTCAGTGGTCAGGTTTGGATATTGATGCCTGGTGTGACCACTGAAGATATGGACACACCTCTGTGAACACAGGGGGTTAAAAGCAGAGAACTGCCAGGGAGAACCTTTTTGTTCTGGTCAGGGAAGAGTTCTGGCTTCTCCTGCCCAGCCACAGGCTGGGTGTGGGAGGGGAAGCCATGCGGCCTGGAGAGGTTGGCCAGGGAGTGAAGGGACTGGAACCTGGCCGGCCCCTGCGGACAGAAGGGTGGAGAAAAATCTGAAATATCTTTGTTCCTCCCCACCACAGAGGGAGGGAGAGAGAGACAGGGAACCTGTGCTAAAACACCTGGAAATTCGGTATCATGTGCCAGCAGTACCAGCAGAGGAGAAAGTGAGGCGGGGTTGGGGGGAAGGTGCCCAGCCATGGGAGTTCTGGGCAGCCGAGATTCCAGCTGTCCTGGGAGCCTGAGACTTTTAACCCCTTCTTGGATAAAGAAAGCTTTGTGAAACACTACTCCTCCTTGATCTGAAAGAGAAGAGACACAGGCCTGGGACCTGAGATGTTAGAAGAAGAAATCCTAGGTGGGAGGAGATGATGGAGTGGCCTTGAGGACTTTTGTGGTATAGCCATAGACTGAACCAATTTCTTCTGCAACAGAAACTGCATTTTTAGGGGGATGCCATGGTTGGAGCCAAGAGAGTGACAGGAGTAGAGTGAACAGAGGAAGATGAGGAGGGTGTGGTGGTGCCTTTTAGTTTTCAGGGAAGAGGAAGATCTCTGTTCCCCAGACCCTTGGACCCAGGGGAAGAGAAAATGGGGGGGACTATTGTCCTGAAAATGAGAAACTGAACTGTTGTTCTTTTGGTCCTTGGCAAAGCATCCTTGAAGGACCCCTATGAGCAGTTTCAGCCCATGCACAGTGGTGAGAGCACTGTACATGGAAGGAGGATGTCACAATGGCAGACTTTCTCCAGGTGTTTCTATGCATGACATAGAAACACCAGAAGTTGCAATGGTGTTTCCTGGGTGAGTCTATGGTATAAGAGAGTCTCCTCTCTCCCTTGATGGACTGAGAATTGATTATTTGAGGGGTGGTAACTTGATTGGGAATCCAGGGTTTTCTCTCACTGTGTTTTGCTGGAAATTGGGTGGGGGGAGGAGGAAAGTTTTGGATGGTTTTCATTCTGAATTCTGTGTGTGTCTTTTATTATAGTTGTAGGTTAATAAAATTATTTTCTTTATTTTTAAGCTCGAGCCTGCTGTGCTCTGTTTATGGTCACATCTCACAGCAATCATTTGAGAGAAGGATATTTTCATGGGGGCACTGGCATTGCACCAGCATCAAACACACAGGGGCTGGGAACATCAGGTACCTTGAGAGAGAATTTTCTCATGTTTTCTCCTCCTCTTTGTTTTTGTCTGCTAAGGAGACAAGATGGGAAAAAATACCAACTACATGTACAGGACATAGAGACTCACCATCTTTAATGCATAATTAGTGTTTGAGGAGGGAAAGTATGTTTTGAGAGCAAAGGTTTTAAGGAGGCTGTCATCATTCAAACTGAATGGCTACAGTCACTCCTGCTGAACAACTGCATAACAACATTTAGCAAGGCCTGAAAGGCATGAGAAGCAACTGTCCCTCCCTGGAATACTTCCCTCAATGAGATATCTGCCAGTTACTCTGAAGAGCCTAGCTAGGGTGGCAAATGATGCCTTACACTGCTCATCCCAATGTTGAGTGCTACACAGGTCATGAACAGCTAACAGGAAGTTCAGTGAGCCCTGGAGATTGAAGGCAGATCTGGCAGAATGCCAGGAGAATGTGTGCCATCAGCTCCTAAGAGGGTCTGGCATGGGTTATGCAGATTTCTGAAGGACAAAACCCAGTCTGCTGACCTAGCAATATGATCATTGAGGTTCCAATTCATTTTTCTAAAGTGTCTGAAATTCCCCATCCTCTGTGTCTTACACCTGGAAATTAATTTTCAGGGAGCATTGCATATTCACCAATAACAAGTTGCTCATGAGTGAACTAAGTGTGCTAAGAACCTTACTCATCCATCTTCATGTACTAGAACCTTACCTGTCCTTCATCAAGTTGCAGGCTCATCTGTGCTAAATGTTGAAGGCCATGACCTTTGTAGAAACTTTGCTTCCTCTTAAATTATCCTTTGCTAGAACTTGAAGCTGTTCTCATGCTCCTGTTATCCCCTGCTGGGGTGGGTAGGATCCTGGGAATGGTCATTGAGGCAGTGGATTTGCCTCGGCTCTTCCAGCCTGGCCGTGGAGCAATTTTTCACAGGCAGGAAGACTCCTGGGAACATAAGTGATCCCACAGGTGTAAAAAATCTAAGGCAAGTACAAGTTCTCATTGCCAGGGGGCAATGGCTAATGGCTGTTGCCTTCCCTTGCTAGGCTGGCAGCCTGCTTTTCTACTGCAGTCTGTGTCTGCTGCTAGTGCATGGCTTACACCTCTTAGCACAAAGTACTGGAGCAGATTTAGAAGGCAGGATGGGATTTAACACAACCTAACCTTATTTTTTTTTCAGTGTAGAGTTTCAGCAGCAGGATTTGGACTGTTCATTGTGGGTACTAATTTCAAGTTTAGGAATATTTTTCCTTTATCTGAGAGCTGTTAGTGAATTATTGCACCAAAGGGACAAATTATTTAGTAGGCGCTCACATATGATGCTTTCTAATGAATGATACCTCAAATCATACTTCTGGAAGGACTTCACCTGGCTTTTAAGTGCTGAATAAACTCCTCCACTAAAATCCTTTCCTCTGCTTTTTCTCTCCCCAGCCCCATCTTCCTCACCAGTACCCTTCCTCTCTTTGCCTTCCCTCTGCTTTGGTGGAAAGAAGCATAATTAACAAACATGGGGGTTAAAAGCAGCCACTGCTATTGTGTTCACCACCTACCGTTCAGAGATGTACTGTTGTGTGAGGTTAAATTAATATAATGGGGGCAGAAGTGACTGTGAACAAGCAATCCTGAATTTGTGCACCTTGTCCTGCTGAACAATGCATGCAGGAGTTCCTGGTGGAGCTGGGTAGCTTGTCTGTATTTGGTGATTGTCTTTTCTGTCCAGGCTGGATGCTCTGATGGAAGCCTAGCTTGTCATTTGTAATTTATTGCAGTGACTTAAGAGCAGTGACTCTGCTCGGCTAGGGGTGGCCACTGGGTTGGCCATGGTGCAGGCTGCCAGCCCCAGCAGAGGATGTAAAGGTGAGGTCAGCTCTTTGTCACAACACTGTCTGCACTACCCAAATGCAATGAAGACTGAGGTGCAAGCATTTTGTCTGTTTCTATGTGTCAGGATAAAGTTTATGTTTCCTGCTGTGGTGCTGTGCTGATCTCTTAGGCTGCATACAAAGGTATGTAAGACACCACAGTGGGAGAGAAGGGATCCCTGCCACCTGAGGAAAGACTGTGCTTTCTAGGCAGCAACAACCTTTGGAGATTGATTCCATAGGTGGAGACCAAGGATGAAAATTTCATCCCTTTGGCATATTATAGAATAACTGTATGATCTGGAGAGCATCCAAATTTATTCTAAAAAATGAAAAAGAAAGTTTCTTCCCATCTTGTTTTTTCTTGTCCTGATGCCAGGTATTGTTGCAAACTTACAGGTAAAACAATAGTCATATGACCATCAGTGATGCAGCAACAGATAAAAAAGCTCAGGACAATGCCAGAAGAATCTGACACATGCCTTCCTGCATGCTGATCACAATGTTTGGTATATCCAACATACTGTGTTACAAAAATCTTTAATTTCCAAAAAGGTTGGACTACCAATGCCAGGTCCCCATGTACATGTCTTCTGCCAGGCTTGCTGTTTTAGCTGTTTTACCAGTGCTTGGTCTACAGCTCTTGGTCATAAAAGCATGACATAAATCTAGCTGTTTTCTGAAAAAAAAAAAAAAAAAAAAAAACAAAAAAACAACCCAAACTATGGTGAAATTAGGACTTGCTATTGACCAAATATCCCTACCATAGCCTGTTTGTTCCATAGTTGTGTTGTCTGGCTTTAAAGCTGGTCCACATTTTAGGCTGGTGATTTCCTTTGGGCTGTGAGAAATTGTACTGGGTGCCTCTCCCATCCTAGTAAATAATGACGTCTCCATGCCTTGATGATTATGCTTTCCACAGTGGAATTACTGTACCTCTCTCCTGCTGAAGCAAATGTTTGTACAAACCCTAAATATATGTATATGGCCAGAGGTGCTCAGATAGCAGACTCACAGCCCTCTTTAAGGCTCTTTCACTGTTTTCTGCTCCCTTCTTTCTCATTTCTCCTGAGCTCTTCTGAAAGTCTTCAGTTTAGCACAAAATTAAAGAGAAAAATAGCCATTGAATGTTTCTCACCTTCATCCTAAGTGGGAAACTTGAGCTTTTGCAGTGCTGAAGATAATTTCTCAGTGGATTCTGTTGCCTGAAACTGCTCATGGGTAAAAAAAACAGCATTCCTTTTAAACCACTTTCACATCACAGTCATCACACCTCTCCAAAGCACTGCAAAGCTTCACAAAGTTCCATGTTTAGCAGTAGACTGTACAAGCCTGTTGATGTTAGCTGCCACTGTGCAGAGATAACTTGAGAAAAGCACCATCATTCTTTCTCTGTGAGGTCTTTAGTCAACGCTTTTGTTTCCTCTTCTATGAACAGCAAAAATGTGGATGTGCCATGCAGGAGGAATCCATGAGGGTTAAGTGGCTTCTGTCTGCATCATGCTTCATAAGATTCAGTAGCATTTCAGCTTATTCTGACAAGATAAATATAGAGTTGCATTTGTGATGGGAGTTTAAATCTCTGCTGTGTGATTTTCAAGGAGATTTGTCTTTAGATGGTCTTACAGATGTTTTGTGCTTCCAGCTTTATTGTGAGGTGTCTGCACTTTTACTCTGGGATCAAAGTCATGTCATAACTAACCACCAAAACTGCTTCAATACCTCCTTTGAGGAGTTTGTGCTTCCTTTGAAAAAATTCTATCTTGTTCACCTTGATCTAATGGTGTATTATCATGTTACTTTTTCAGAATGGCTAAAATGCTGTTAGAGGTGAAAGAAATGTCTGCCCTTTTAAATCTTTTTGTGAGAAAGGCATAGATAGCTTTCCTCTATCTTAAGGCAGATGTAGTCAATAGCTCTGAAAAGGACTGAAGAAATAATGCAGGCTTGAATTAAGTTCAGTGTTTGAGCTGTGTTTCTTTTGGAAGGATGCTGGAGTTTGTCAGCAGACTATCTCTGAATAGCCGTTGCCAGGAAGAATATTTAATGATGCTTCCATGAAAGTTATAGTTTGAAACAAATGTCTATAGTGCAAAAAGAATCTATAAAAGTTCTCTCATGTTTCTTTAATCTTTTTTTTCCAATTTGGTCTGCATTAAATTGGTGTCAACAACTTTTCACTGTATCATAATCTTCATTCTGATAAATAGGGCACTTTGGGTAAAAAATTGTTTTAAAAAAATTGTTTCATGAAGCAGCAAGACCTGTTTCCAGCTCTTAATTGTCTTTTCCTGCAGTAAGAGTTTTCTTACTTTCCCTATAACAAGTCAGTCTCCTTTTGCAGGGGCACGTGTCAGGATCTCTTGAAAGCAGTGGGATTTCTGGTCAACAGGTGCCTCAAATATATGTTTAATGAAATATACTTGGGCTATCTGGGTCCCTGCTCCTCCCTGTCTCCGGCTGCACATTTGTGCTGTGTGAAGGGGCATCAAAGCATGAGTGCCAAACACGTGCTCCATCACAGCACCCATTACAGCACCCAACCCAAGGATTGTGCAAGAGCTGAGATTATCTGCTTTAGGCCTAATGGACATGCTTGCTGAGACAGGGACATGCTGTTTCTGCATCCAGACTTGTGCCCATCCCTCTCTTTGAGTGGCCCTGAATCTCACTGAACACTGAGTCCTCCTTCCCATCACCATCCAAGTTGGAGATTTAACAAAAGGGCTGACTCAGTAGGATGCCTGCTCTGAGACTGTTGATGGTTTTAGGTTACAGCCCTGTGATGTCTTGGGATAGAGAAAAGATGTGAAAAAATGAGGTAAACTCCAGTAAGACCCTGTTGTAAATGCTTGAAAGCATTTTCTGTATCACTTTCCTTAAATGTTGCCTGCATGCTCTGAAGAAATGTTGCAGCCCTGGAAAGATGTGCACAAATGTGGAAGGTTTTGTACATTGCTCTGTGTAGACATCTGTGAACTGTTTCCTCCCTGTTTTTTGTTTTTTTTTTTTAATTTTCCTCTTCCTTTATGTAACCTGACCTAATTTAGTGTCATTCAAAAAATGTCTGTGGAAGTATATGTGGAAGGCTATATATGCAGGTATTCAGCATAAAATCAAAGGCAAGTGATAGGAAAACTGATCACCCACACTTAAATACGCATGGAAACCATCACTTAAAAGGACTGGAACCATCACCCTGACCAACAGGGTACCAGGTTTTACTTTGACCTTGTGGGTCTAAGCTACTTTTCCTGTATCATTGCATTTATTGTAATCTTTCTATTGAATTGTAACTTCAACCTGAAATCTCTCTCAAGGTATTTGTATGGGGTTCATTTCTCCCACTGGTTTACTTTCAAACCACAAAAGGCCATAGAGGCCCCATGTTTGAATTGTCACTAGCTGGGGAAGAATGGAAGGTGTGCTATCTTATAGAGGATTTCAGGTGTCTGTGTGTGTTTGTGTGCAGCACAAACAATCTACTAGTGAACTCAGGCTGGACTTTTTCATGAGGAGGAGACCTGCACCAGGAGAGACCCATGTTAAAGATGACGACTGGGTAAATACACAAGGTTCATGTGAGACTACAATCTACTCTTAAACAGTCACATAGAACAGTGTGAATCAGCATAGGATGGATGTGTCATCTATGTGTGAGGCAAACCCTATGAAATAATACAATACCAAAGCCAGATCCTGCCACTAACAGCTTTTGGCTCTCACACAAACAGCCTCTTGTCATATCCCATGTAACTGAAATATGAAGATTACCTTCACTGACCTGAAAAGCGCTGACAACATCTCCAGTGTCTTTATATCTATCTGCCTGTCCTGCTGGATGTCAAAGGAAATGATTCTGTGGGTCCATTTGCAGATGCACTCTGTGGGAGCTCATGGGTTAAGGTTTTGAGAGATTAAGGTTTTGTGATTTTGGAGTCAATGCCAGAGCCAATATTTTCATCAATGATGTGGATGATGGACAAAATTCACTTTATGTCCATTATGGGTAACAAATTTGAAGTGAAAGCACATTGTTCATACACTGGACCTACAGTTCCCATTACAAGAATGTCATGATCTGAATAAATTAACTAACAGGCCCTGAAAAAGTTCAGCAAAGGGGAGTGTGAATTCCTGTCTGTAACAAAATAACCACAAGCAACAATTTAGGCTGTGTTGTAATGGAATAGGGAGGACCTTTTCTAAAAAGGAGCCTGATGATGGACAGCAAGATGAACAAGAACCAGAAATGTTCCCGTGTAGCATTTACGAATAACCGTGTATTTTGTTACATTATGAAAATTGTAGTCAGCATATAGAGGAAAGTATTTATTTCCTCTGTTCAGCGGATTTGAGGCCTCATCTAGAATATTATGTAAAATTTTGGGCTCTTCAATGCAAGTGAAAATACTGAGAAACTGGAGTGACTCCAACAGAAGACAGGGATTAAGCTGAGGAGTTTGGCAGAGAACAAGGTGTCTGTTGGGAGAAGATGGATTTGTTTAGCCCAGAAGTGAAATAGTAAGAGGTAATCTAATTCTAGGGGTATTTTTTGACAGCCATCTGAACACGATCCCACAGTCCAGCAGTAGTGTGGCCAGCAGGACCAGGGCAGAGACTCAGCTCTGGTGAGATCACACCTTGAGTCCAGTTTTGGGCCTGTCGTTACAAGAAGGACATTGCAGGAGCTGGAGCATGTCCAGAGAAGGGCGATGGAGCTGATGAAGGATCTGGAGCACAACTTGATTAGGAGTGGCTGAGAGAACTTGGGGTGTTTAGTCTGGAGAAAAGGAGGCACAGATATGACCTAATTGTCCTCTACAACCACCTGAAAGGAGATTGTAGACAGAGGGAGCTGATCTCTTTTCCCAGGCAAAAAGTGACACGATGAGACGAAACAGCCTCCAGTTGCATCAGGGGAGGTTTAGGTTGCATATTAGGAAAAATATATTTTCACAGAAGAGGTGCTGATCACTGGAACAGCCTGGCTAGGAAGCTGTTGAGTCACTGTCCCTGGAGGTGTTTAAAAGAGGTTAATATAAGGGAGGGAGGGACATGGTTTAGCAGTGGTCTTGGCAGTATTGGGTGAACAGTTGGACTTGATGATTTAAAAAATGTTTTTCAACCTAAATGATCCTATGATTCTTATTCCCATCTTAAATTGCCCACTGGAAGATTACAGAGAAGAAGGAGTTAGATTCTGCCCAAAGGCACAGAGTGATGGGATGGGGAACAACGGAAACAAGATTTGACTCAACAGGAAAAAAAAATCACGTGAAATCAGGATTGCCCTTGGACAGGGACCAGACTGATGAGTTCTTAGAGCCATGGAGATTTTCAAAATCATGGTGTTGCACTGAAGACCCCCAGAGGCCTCATTCAACATAAATTGTTCCATGAATCTCCAGGAATTCAAAAAGTGGAATTTCTTAATATCTGGCATGCTCATAGCATCATTGCATCTTTGCACATTAAGGATGTATGGCTTCCCTGAGTGCTTGGAGGTACATTTGGAGGTCTTCCTCACAGCCCATGTGCCCTCTGATGGCACTCCTGCTAAGTACATAAGAAGGTGCTGGACAAGACATTTGGACAGCCTTGCAGAGCGACAATAATTGATTGCAGATAGGAAAATGCTGTCTGTAGGTCATCCTTTGAAAATGAAGGGAAATAAATCCTAAGAGGTTATTTAACTGTTAAGACAGTCTCCAGACACATGTTGGCTTGACATGGTTTTTTACTGGGGATCCAACTACGTCTGAAACATATTTGTTATAAAATACAGTGCATATAAAATAAGATGTAAAAACATTGTCACTGACTTATTTCTGAAGGTAAGTCTATATTCTGGAAGCAGATAAGGGGTCAATCATTCCATGCCCTGAGGCAAAATCAGCGTAGAAGCTGTATCATTGTGATATTACTTTAGTATAATTTAATTAGTGATATTCTGTATATTGTGATATTAGGGAAGAGTCACCACATAGGCACAGGACATTAACTTAGCCACAGCAGTTTCAAGCTTCCAGTCAGCACAAAACCTGCAAATTGAGCTCTTTCTGCAAAACTTGATGAAGACATAACTCATCTCTTATTCCCCAAGCAGGCAGTACAATAATTTGCTGGCAGTATCTGCATGTACTTTTATTCCCTTTATGCAAAATTTAGTCTCTAAAGTCAACGGATGTGAACCAGTTTATAAACCAAATATTTTTTTGCGATTTTTGTCATCTTCACTATTTCGAGATATTTACTGAAAAGAACATATTGCTAAGGAAAATGAGTCAGGCCTCTCAGAGAGGAAAGAGTGATGAAAGAAGACTAGGCAAGCAGTTTTTAGAAACTACTTTTTTTATTTGATTTTTATAAAGGATGCCATTCTTTTATTTGGGTTTCATTGTTTGTGGTTACTTGCTCCTGAAATGCTTTTAAAGTTATAAATTTCTTGTTGCAAGTTCTTCATATGAAAGATAAGATTTGATGTATGCTGGTTAATTTGGAGTGGTCACATGTGGGGCACCGCATGTCCCTGTTCCTTTTTATTCTCTAAATTGGAAATGTAGAACAAACACTTGCCATTCACACTGAAGACTCACTGTATATTCTTCAATTTTCACGTATATCTGCCTGACTCTTTTTATGTTGCTGCCAAATTTTTTTTTTTGTTTAGAATATGCAGGGAAAGCAAGTATGCAAGATAATATGTACTGAAGTTATTTATTTGCTATGGATTGGCAATTCTGGTGTCCTCGTAAATGGAGATGGAGTTTTGATATTAGCCACTATATGCTGTGCAAGCTTTGGCTGATTCAGCAAAAGTTCCTTCAAGCTGCTGCAAATGATTAAAATAAAAATAAAGTATGAAAGAGAATGGACTTCATGCTGGAATAGTTAAGAAGCACATTCCTGAACTTCAGAGATTTTGGAATAAGCTTGCAGGAAAATTTCCCCATACTATTTTATAACAACACTGTAATATGATTTGATAAAACTTGGGGTCAAATGATGACTTTATTATTAAGGAATGGGAGCTTGAGTTAAGAGAGATCTCAGTTGCTAAGGCAACCATCTCAAAACAGTGCAGTACTGCAGAAAATAATAACCATTGTTAAATGATGTAATACAATTAATGATCTTTTGGAAATATGTGGGGTTTTTTGATGTTTTAAGCTGCTATGAGAACAGGCTATTACATAATAGTAAGGTTGGGCGACATATTCTTCTACAAGCCCCTGTTTTAATTTGTTTGTAACTTTTTTTTTCTGCTTGAAGAAAAATGAGGTCCTATCTTTTTTTTACTTCCTCAGACTGGTTGTTTTGAAATGTTGTTTGGTTTTAGAACAAACATTTAAACTTTCTCTGAAATAATATGCAGTAGGTAAGGAAGATGAAAACACGTTTACCTTTAAAATAAATTCTTAAATTATCTCCTTGTTTCTCTGACTTTCTTCCCTAACTTAGGTTAGGAATTTGTCATTCAAGAACAGACTTGTATTTTGGTAAAAAAAGTAAAACAAACCAAACCAAACCATGGTTATATGAATGTCTTTGTTTCTTTCTGATGTGCATCAAGATGTTCTTAATGAACTGGAAAAGTGGGCTGAGTCAGAAAGCTGAAATTTAGTAATGAAAGAGAAGCCAAATGCTCAGCTACAACAAGAGAATAAGAAAAGGATGGGGAGATGTCAGGGCCTTGGATTAGGTTCTTTAGAATATATTGTTGTGAAAAAAACAGATTTTCTCCTTGAATTTAATAATAGCATAGTCTGTGAGACGGAAAAGACAATTATTCTGAGGTTGGTCAGGCTGTAATGCACTCGTATGCAGTCTACTGCATTACAGTAACTCTTGAAGTTGTATGCCAGCTCTAAGTGGATATGGACAATTTGGAGAGAGGCAAGAAGAAATGTTAGAAGACTTAAAGAAAACACTAGAAGAAAGGCTAGAGTTTGATCTAGAAAAAGGAGTGGTTAAACAGAACTTGGTAAATCTTCAGAAGTATAGAAAAGATTGGAGAGGAGGATCATCAGTTGTACCTTTTAGCCAAGTGAAGCAGAACAAAAAGTACTTTGTTTAATTTTAGGGACAGAAATACAGGTTAGGTGCTAAAAGATTGTTCATAATTTTGCCATCATTACATGCTGTAATTGAGGCAGTCATTAAGAAGAAGTCATGAGGAAGAGGTGGGCCCTGACTCACTGTATGACCTCCCATATGGGCAAACTGGAGGACTGTTAGTCAAGGGCGGTTTAGATGTTTGTTCTGCCATGGGGCTTGTTCTTCTTATTACTGTGTTACTGTGTGCATTATTCAAACACACCACAACCTTACCAAGAAAGTCTGCCCTTTGAATGTTCTGTGACACGAATGCCATGAATTTAGAAAATGAAAATTACTAGCAGCAAGTCTAGCTTACCATTCAATTTGTTTTCTCATTTGATGTAAACCCATAACTGAGGAACACAAGAAGTCATGATATGTATAGAAAGCAGCAGAAAAGAGGACAACCATTCATGGATCAGGAAAAAGAAAGACTGAAAAAGAAATAACAAATTTCAGCCTAGTTTAGATTTCCAAGATGCTCCGGAGTGTCAGGACTGACATGACACACAGCTTGACCATATAATTTACCTGCAGATCTACAGATAGCAAAGTGTGAGTGCAAATGAGGCCTGAAGAGTAGAAATTTAGGAGTAATAAGTGATCCTGGTATCTTTTTCTCTTAAGAAAGTTGCATTTTTCTTTTGCTAAGACCCTGACCTGTTCAAATGAGCCCTGCTTGCAATAAAAGGCATTGATTAATTTAATGTTTTAAGCCTCTTTTCTGATGAAGTTAGCTGAAATATTAGCTTTTGTTTTTTTATTATTTATTTTCTTTTACTATAATATTTTTTTTTCTAAGACAGGTTTTTTTCTTAGTATTTTTATTTCTTACTCTGTAGACTTCTAAAATACACTCTTTCTTCTCAGTGTCTCCCACTAAATTCCTTGTTCATTTCTAATGTCAGCTACTGTAGGATCCACCTACCAAAACCCACCTAATTGTTAGTCATCTCTCCACCTCACCATCTGCAGACCATGCCATTCATGGCATCAAATCCCTGCTCTCCATATTTTGGTTATTCATATCTTCCTTTCAAGGTACAATTTTCTTGGGTGCTGTGTTGTTTTTTCCTCCTTCCTGCACACCTCTTCTTCTTAAACCTGTGTTTCTTAACCTCAGGGCTTCAAAGTTACAAGTGAAATATTTGGCTGGATAATAAAAGGGGTGGTGTAGCAAGGTTGTGTGCAACAGCCTTCATCCTTAATTTCTGAGATCCAGATGTCCCTGCATGGTGATGGCTTAGCAGTCTTTCTGCTCATAGTTGCTCAGAATTGCTGGCTGTTACTCATATACAAGCTAATGACCATTTCAGGACGTTATCCAGTGACATAGATTACAGAATGATAGACTTATATAATCCTATAAGTTGGAAAAAAATATTAAGATTTTTGAGTCCAGACTCTAACATACTGCTGGCAAATCTTCCATTAAACTATGCTGCTGAGTGCCACATCTACACATTTCCAAAGTACCTTTGGAGATAGCGAATCAACACTTCCATGGACAGCCTTTTCCAAAGTCTTTTGGCAAAGTTCTGGTGAAGAAATTTTTCCTAATATGTTTGCAGTGAAGTGAGAGGCTCAACAGTTTCTGGACCTTGAGATTTTTAGTCATGCTGGACATTTTTGGTAGATGCAGTATTGGCTACAGCGCTAATGGGATGCCAACTGGTTGTGTCTAGCATTTCAGGCATAGTCATGGCAGAAACAGGATAAAGGAAAGCATGACTGTGACCTCCTGGAAACTGGAGCAGGCAAATAGTCCAGATGGGCTGTTGATTTTTGATTACTGGGAAGACTGTGCCACTGTACTGGGTGAGTGGGCAGTGAGATGAGAGAATTTGCTGAATGGCAGAGCCCAGAGGTCCATCATCAACGGCACTTGGTCAAGCTGGAGCCTGTCGCGGCTGGGGTCTCACAAGGTTCAGTATTGGGCCCAATGTTATTTAACTTATTCACCAAAGACTTGGATGAGGGGATAGATGCCTCCTCAGCAAGTTTACTGATGAAACAAGACTCGGAGCAGATGCCCCAGAGGGCTGAGCAGACTTTCTGGACCTGAGATAACCCCAGAGGGCTGTGCAGAAGGACCTTGACCAGGCTGGAGGGATGGGAAGAGAAGATACATCTGAAATTCAACAGTGACAAATACAGGTGCTGCCCCTGGGGAGGAACAACCCCAGGCACCAGCACAGGCTGGGGGTGACCTGCTGGAGAGCAGCTCTGTGGAGAAGGACCTGGGGTTCCTGGTGGACAACAGCTGTCCATGAGCCAGCAGTGTGTCCTGGGGGCCAAGAAGGACAATGGGATCCTGAGGAATAGGAAGAGCATCGCCTGCAGGTTGAGGGAAGTGATCCTGACCTTCTGCTCAGCCCTGGTGAGGCACATCTGGAGTTCTGTGTCCAGTTCTGGGCTCCTCGGGACAAGAGACTCAAGGAACTACTGCAGAGGGTCCAACACAGGGCTAGGAACATGATGAGAGGACTGGAGAATCTCTCTCATGAAGAAAATCTGAGGTAGTTGGGCTGGCTGAGCCTGGAGGAGAGACAACTGAGAGGGCACCTTATAAATCCCTGAGGGTAATGAACCTGAGTCCCAGGGTGTGTGAGAATCTGAATGGAGTGTGTCAAGAGAAAGGGGCCAGGCTCTCTCGAGTGGTGTCCAGCCACAGGACAAGGAGCAATGGGCACAAGCAAAACACAGAATGTTCCATTTGATTATGAAGAAAAAGTTCTTTATTTTGGGGGTGAGAGAGGACTGTGAAACAGGCTGCCTGGAGGGATTTTAGAGTCTTCTCTGGATGTATTCAAACCCCACCTTGATGTAATCCTGTGCCATATGCTAGAGGATGGCCCTGCCTGAGCAGGGAGGATGGACAACACGACCCTGCTGGTGGTCCTTTTAAACCCTACCTATTCTGTGATTTTGTGGTTCTGTTTTAAAAAGGCAAAAGGGCAAGGCTGCAGCAGTATGACAATTCATGTAATGCAGTGAGAACAGTGCAAACAAGTGGCATGCAGAGATGCATGCCTGTGGCATTAGTCAGACAGGTAAGCCACCAGGAGGGTCAGATGGGCCAATACCTATCATCCACCAACAGTGAGAGAGAGGACAGCAGTGGATTTTGTCTATTTCATGTGACGAGTATGATGATCTTTTGCTGGAAATAAAAACAGAGGGCCAAACAACCTCTTCTGTCTCAGTCTCTGATTCTGTTTGACAGCCTGATCTGAGCCATGTGTCCCACTCATGCATGGATGTCTTCCCTGACTTGCTGGAATCAGAGTCATGCAGGAGTATTCCAGGCAGGGCTGCTGGCAAGCAGCACATTTTACCTGAATGCTGGCTGCTTGCAGGGGCGTTCTTCTTATTCATGCAAGGGTGAGACCCCGAGGATCAGAAATTAGAGTAATTTAGCAGTATGAGAGTTTTGGAAGGACACGTGAAGATCCTTCTCTTCTGCTGTCTGTGGGAGGGAGGGTGAGCAAAAGAGAGCTTATTTTAAACATGAACTAAGTGATTTTTAGTGACTTCTTTGAAGAAAGAAAAGACACATTTTTTTAGTCTTCCTGAGTAATTTAAAGTGACAGAATCTGGTGAGAGACAGCAACATTTTATTAGGCATAAAATCCTGAAAAATATCTCACAGTTGTAACCCTGAGACAGAAATAGAGGTGCAAAAATTTTGTAATGTTTTGAGTGGCTTGGTAATATCAGCATACTCAATCCTCTCTTTTCAAAAATATGTCAGCCATCAGTGAAAGGAGTGTGGCGGGTGAGAAGACTGGTTTGATCAGGGATGGAGAAGATTTTTCTGAAGTTCCTCCTACAGCAAAATCCCCTTTACATTACAGCCTGGGAGAAGATAGAGAAGGAAGGGAGATCTCCAGCCCATTCCTGTTGTTACACCCAAATCAAAAGTAATTTTCCAAATAATTTGTGTATTTACTGAAAACAATACCTGAATCTGATGTTGTCTATGGCAAACAATATGGTGCTTTACAAAAAGCAGGCAATGAAACATAGGGCCTTACAATCTTGAATGCATTTCAGCATGGGAAAGAGAAAGAATACCAGGAAATAAGTAGTGATAGAGATTGCAAAAAGGAGAGCATAAGAACATTTTCAGCATGGTGAGGTTTTGGAAGGATTCAGTCCAAACAATGTGCAAACCAGCTGCATCTACCACAGCATGAGAAACATTGAAAGGCAATTCTGTTGTTGCTTCCCACAGGGGCAACAACTTTTCCAGCATGGTGCAAGGAAAGAAGTAGGTAGGTCATTGTTTTGCTGTTACCTTTCAGGGTAGAGATTAAAGTGCCTTACAGCTGTTCTCTGGTTGGTAAATAGCAGCAGCAGAGCCAGGCAGACTGTCAAGCATGAACTCTGAGCTGCTGTTCATGGTAATGGTACCAGCTGCTCCATGCACACACATAGTTTGTCAAAAATATGAATCAGGATCTCAGAGGCAGTAGCTTGCATCTGGCGCCATGAGGACCTTAAGGTGAATTTTTGTCAGATAAAATACCACTATCCAGCTTCTCCTCCTTCCATGGGTACAGAATTCAGCCTCTCTGCTCATGGGTCCCTGCTGAGTTTTACTCCCATGGTGTCTCCCATGGTATGGGAAGAATGTCACTTTTCCTGACTCAGTGGAGGTACACCTGAATGAGTTTTTTTTTTTTTTGGACAAAAAGTACACATTTTGTGTAGCCAGACCAAGAGTTTCCATAAAGACACATGTGCAGTCCACTTATGTTGCAAGTTGCATGTTCCATGTAGACTGTGCAGGAAAGCAGTGATTACGTGAGAGATACTTGGTGTCAGCTAAATAATGATCACAGATTGCATCTTTGTGTCTTCCATCTCTTTTATCTCCTTCATCCTCCCTGTGTGCAACAGACCAGTGCCCTTTTAAGTTGCCTGTGTCTCTTCACGGAAAATTGGAAGCATTTTGGAGTTTGCCTACCCTGTGCAAGAGGCTTTGATGTTATCTCAGGTACCGAAATGTTATGGAGGTGTGTTAATACAGCCTCTATTTGATGACAACTAGTTTAACTAAAAGGTAAGATGGATTAACCAAAGTGAAGAGGCAAACTAAAGTGTCCTCTGTACTTCTGTTGTCCCAGGTTTCTCCATAAGCTGCTGCATCATGCTGCATAAGCTCACCCTTGCTTGAGTTTGAAGGGAAGTGGGTCAGGCCAGTACTGCCAGCCTGAATAATTTTGTTGAAAATTGTGAAGTTTGAGGGTGTTTTCACACCTTCCTCAGGAAGAGCTGGATGGAAAAGTGCCCACAAATCTGCCCTTATTCAAAACCAGTCACCCTCTGTAGCTGACTGTAAGACAGAGCCAAGTCAAATGGCTGCTCTTCTTCACTTATATCCTGAAGGGTATAATCCATTTTCAGCTGAGTTGAAGGGATACCCAAAGGCAAAAAGACAGCTGCTCCAAGCTTGAGGAGGGTGAGATGCTGTGGGGAGCCTGGCATGGAAAAGTGAAAGGGTGCAAGTAGCACTGGAGGGGAGAAACATGACAGAAATAAAATAATTGAGCTTGGGAGAAGGGCTAAGTGTAGCATGGCAGGTTAATGCCATGAAAAGGGGGACAGAAATGTGGCATTACCACCCTCATTAGTTGTGGGGGAGCAGGCAAGGCAGGAAGTCTCAAGAACATAGGAGAGATATTGGTTCTCACAGTGGTGGGAGGAGAAAGGTAAAGAGGAACAAAATGCCTTTCATTCTGTTTGGGAAATCATAATTAAAAGATTTGAAGCAATCAGGTTCAGATAAATAGAAATTATGTGCTTTGAAAGCATAGGAATAAAAGATTAAAATTACCCGCAGACTGTAATTATAACTCCTGCCCTCTGATCAGATTAAAGAGTTTCCAACAGGTCTGAATGTGGCAGCTATTGTAAAAATATTGTTTTAGTCTTATATGTAAAGAGCTGTGCAGTTCACATAAGACTTAACAAAAAAATTGCTAGGTAACTGGATACCTGAAGACAAATATTTCTTATGGTAGTCATGGCCTTTCATTTTCACTCATTTTCCTTTGTGCTGGAGGGAAATTTGAAACTGGGGTGAAAATGGGGAGGAAGTGGGAGCTATAAAAAAGAAAGGGTGCTTGTTCCAGTGGCTTAGGAGGGTATGTGGAAGGGAAACAAATTCCATAACCAAGCATCCAGGCTGAATCATGGCTACTTGCATATCACTTATGTCTGACTTTGGAACTGAATGCATTACACATGGTTTGGCAGAGGCATGAGGAGGTATAGCCATTTTAGAGGCTAGGCTGAGGACCGTGATTTGTGTTTTCTCTTCTCTCCATTTCAATCCCACAGTGATTGTAAGGGTTTAATGGATGTATTTTATCATGTCATAGAGGAATCTGAATAGCTGGCAGTACTGAGGATGCCAAAAGATGACCTTGCTGGAGGCAGTGTTTCTAGAGTTTTGTAGAGGTCAGACATGGGTCTCCTGCTCCCTTCCTTGAGAGTCAGACATCACCCTGAGCCTGGACTACAACACTTTCCATGCTCCTGCCTGTGTTTCCCTCTGTGTTCTGGAGGGGATTGGCAGTTCTCCACCTGGAACTGGCAGTTCTCCACGGCTGCTGAAAGGAGCAGGCATGCTGATTTCTACTGTGTGGACCTGAGTAAAAGGACCCTGCAGGCTACATGGAAAGCAGATGAGGTGGCATTCATGGAGGTACTTGTGCAATCCAGGCTCCTCACAGCATCCCAGCTCTTCTCTGATCGACAGCTACATTAGAAAAATGAAATTTGAACACAGCTTTGCAGGCAATGCAGAACGTGGGTCATGTGAATTTTCCACCTGAGTGTCTTCCATTATCTGTGTTCAGTCAGGGTAAAAGAGAAAGCAAAACTCTCACATTGCCAGTGTTATGCAGATTGTGTTTTCATAGATTTTACTTTTGAGAGTGGAGTGACTTGCCAAACCTCTGATGTGACATGTGATTTGGAGATAAATTTCCATATGCTGTTTAAACCTTGTCACTATCACAGTTCACTTGTCATTTATAAAAAGAATACTCATACCTTAAGTGAAAATATCAATATATAGAGTTACTACATTGTGGATCCTGTCATCCTGCAGATCTCTTGTCCCAGTCCATTTCAACTTTGTAGCAGTGTTAGATGTAATGCCAGGATCTAACAGCTAACCTGAAGTCTATGAATAGGGATTTATGAAGTTTTCTGTATTTCTGATACGTTTTTACAGTAAAAGAAAGCAACTTTAGCTAGGCAATTAATTGCTCAGTATCTTTGAGTCTCAGTAGCCACATTCTTCTACTAATTCTTATAAATATTCTCATTTCACCTTTCCCATCTGTTCTGTAAATATTTATTATGTCTTGAGCTACTTATCTTCGTTTTGCATTAACATGGGTTTGAATATTACAGAGTCTCTGCCTCTGAATCTGGTTTTCATAGCAGAACATTTTTAACCTTTTATTGAATGAGCTTCTTTATAACTCTAGAGTGTACCAGAGAAGGAGGGACAGTTGCTCGATCTTAAGTGGAAGAGACAGTCACATAAATATTGACAGGAGCAATCTGAAAATCTTGTGAAGTATTTTAGGTCCTTTTTTTTATGACTACAATGCTGTTAGCATTCCCAGAATTTGTACCCATTGAAATATTAAACTTGGAATTTTCTGTTTTGCTTTTATGACAGTGGATGTGAGACAAGTATGCCTTCTGGTCTATAAAAAGGAATGAAGAAAAAAAATGAATATTTCAGCATTTAATTGTAATTGAATACTTTAAAGCTACTTTTATTATTTTTTCTTCGCTTTCCAATCTGGATGCACAGAAAATATTTTTATCCAAAGGATAAAATACAGCTACGCCCTGAAAGACTGTATTTCTGGCATGCAATTTTATTGTTCCTCTTGCTTTTGTTTCCTTTGTTAGCAATTATTTTGCACCAGTATTGTCTCATTTCTATCTCATAACTACTAATCAGAATGAGAACTCTCTAGGGAAAAGAGCACTGTGCTGGGATGCGGGGAAAACTGGAGTAAGAATATGCATCACTATTTAGCTTTTGGGCTCCTGGGCGCTACTGTAATACAAAAAAAATTGCAATCTAGCATAGTCTAGTGGGGACACTAGATATCTTCAGGCCCAAAGTCCCTCAATCCATGGGCTAGATCTGATTTTCTGGCAGTTATGGAACAATTAAGAAGCAGTATCAATGTTAGGACCTTTCATTTTTCTAGTCTAAGGTGCCAAAGACAATTTAAACTCTTGAATTATTTCCTGACATGAATTTATGGTCAGGTAATTATTAGCAGTGAGTTTTATTTATTTAGATTGCCTGAGCAGAAAGAAGCTTTGTTCACGGGATTGTTGTGGGGATGTGAAACAGCCACCTGAATACCCTCTGATAATTCTGCTTGGACACAAGAAGTCTTTGCTCCTAAAGAGGCAAGTGTGAGCATCATTCAGGAGAGAATGTCTCACCACAAAACTGTGTGGCAGGAATAGGCAGTGGAGCACTTTGTGGGATTGGTGTTCTTAAGTAGCTACCAAAGGAAGGAGCAGTCACACTAACTACACTATAGCTATGCATAATCCATTGTCCTGAAGGAAAAGGAACAAATGGGGAAACTGGGGCAGGAGCTGGAAGGATGCTTGCTGGGATTGACCTTTACAGACCAAGGTTAAGTAAAGGATTTAGGACATATGTCATTGATTCAATTTTCCAGTGTTTAACCAACCTCTGTGGGTACAAGATTTCATCGCTATTAGGCTACAGACCCCTCACCATACTGCCAGTTTTCCCCGGCTGCATTTCATCTTGTTCTGACCGTCACTTCCCATTTATGGACATCAACACCATTTCCAATCCTTTTGCACAAGCATATGCTGGCTAAAACCTGCGCCATTGTACCCACAAAGACAGGAACTGGATGGGCTCTGACATCCTGAGGACATGGCAACATGTTTTTGAGTGTTTGGTGAGTCACAGTGGAGACCATATCAGGGCAGCGCAGGCTTTGTCCAGAACAGTGCATCACTGCTTGCTGGGACATCTCTGTCTGTCTTACCAGAAGGAAGTAGGAGATGAGACTGGCTATAGAAGGCAAAATGAGGTGAAACAGTAACCAACAATCCTAAACAGCTGCCAGAAATAAAAGGTGCCCATGTGGGTTTTTCTTGTGGGCCAAAGATGCTAGTGACCCTAGGGATGAAAGAAAACAGAGTGAGCATAAGCAATTGCCTAAGGTCACTGTGAAAGTCCTCAGAAGGAAAGGGAGAAATGTAAGAAATCTTTGGGTCACACATGTAGATTGTGTGAAAATCCTCAGCTGATTTTAACAGGGTTGATCTTTTTTATGTTGCCATAATGGCATTGCTTTGGAGGCCACATCACAGAAAATGTGGCAGTTGTGTGGGAGTCATGTTGGGAGACTGATCAACCTCTGTAAGAGACAAAAAGCTAAGGAAGAGCAAAATAACTGGGTTTCTCTGTGGAGAAAGCTTAGGAAGACGAAGGAACTGGGAAAGTTATATGTGTGCCTTGGCACTACCACACGGATGTGTCCTCCCTCTGCCAAAACCCTTATCACCACAGGGCTGCCTCATCAGCATGTGAGTGATGGTCAGCCTCTTGAGGTGCATTGCCTTCACTGGTCTTTGTAGCCTGGGAGTCTGGGATGGGCTGTGTTTGGTGATAGCAAGCATATCTGTGCCAGCTGGGTGGGTCTGCCTCCCATCTTTCTGCCTCTACAGAATGCAAACCCACCATTTTCACCCTCTATGCTTCTTGGGGGCCTGGTGCTGGGCTGCCTGAGCTTTTGGGAGCTTCATCCCATGTTTTCCGACTCTGACCTTTATTGTATCACGAATTTGAGACATCATCATATACGTCCTCTTTATTTTGTAGCAATAAGGATGATAAAAGAAAAATCAAGGCAGAGAAAAGCTTCCAGTAAGCCATTAGTTTGCAATCATTAGGGTTTTTTTCTCCCATGCAATGATGGTTTCCATGGAGACTGGAGCAAACCAGTGGCTACAAGTGCGCATTCTGCTGGTCCCTGTTTCCACAGAAACATGCACACTGGATTGCCAGAAATTAAGTTACTCTTGTCCAGACAAATGAAATGGCATGATTCAGGAGTAAAAAGTTTCCTTCCAATTTTGTGCTCAATGTGCTCAGATGATCAGTTGCAGACAGTCTGGGTGCGGCAGAGCATCTCACAGCAACCTTTTAACAGGTGCAGTGTGTTAATCCCAAAGGGTTTTGCTAGCTATGGGGCAGGATTGCCAAACCAAAGACACCATAGAACATTGCAAGCTAGAAAAAAGCAGGGGTGTAATATGGTCAGCAATTGCTGCTGATTGCTCTGCCACTGGAGGCTGCCTTGTCACTGAATTTGGGTGCCACCCTTGGCAGGCTGCAGGAGCAGGAAGAGCTGCCTTGTGTAGACACACAGCACACGTGAGCTCGTGCGAAGGACATCCAGCATAGCCACAGTATAAAGATTTCCCAGAAACAAACACTTGTTCCCCTCAGAATCTGGGGACAGCTACTCCATTATATTCACTGCTGAAGCTTTTGGATGACCAAGAAAATAATGTGCCTAGGTGGCTTGTGCTTGCTGCTGCAAGTTTTCCCTTTTTATTGGTGTAACTGCTGAAGTTGTCTTGCTGGCTGGTACAAAACCAATGTGCATCTTGGAAGCAGACAATCAGCTAATGTGAGCTTCAAGTTGGATAGGGAACATACTAGAGTGTGCAACAATGCCAAAAACTGAGTTTATTTAGATGCTAGGTTTGACCTAATCTCTTATCAGCCCTCATATAGACTGCTTTATATGCAACAGATAGTTAGGAGATAAGTTGATAGCTTGTATGGCTGTAAATGTACACAATTTTCTATTCTTTTGTTTGTACGATTTCTGTCACTGAAAACTGTTGATTCTGTCTAGAAGATACACATTTTTATTGCAGTTTTTCTACTCTTCAGACAAACTCTAAAAAAATTGTTCCTGGCAGAGCAGACCACTAGAGAAGGGCTTAGAAAATGACACCCACTCTAGCTAACAATGGCTTCAATTGGGGCATTAGATCAATTTCATGCTGATCCAATTGAATTTCTTTAGGAATAAAAAAGGCAATTATTTTGAGATTTGATATATGGTTTTAATATGCTGGATTGTCATTAATAGCCAGATTAAGGGCCATTGTGAGATTAAAATGTATCTCACAAGTCTGACCCTTACCTTCAAAAGAGTGTTTGCAATGATTGTTGGGTCAGGTGTTTTTTACTTCATTCCAGAGAAAGACAGATATGAGGGCCAGAAGAGACATCCAGCCCAAACTGCTGCAATAGAGATGATATGCCTTCAACTATTACTGCTGTATATAGGACCATAACCTTGTGGAATAATCTTCCCTGCCAAGAAAATATTCTTTCGGAATTTGAGCAGAAAAAAATAATCCACTGCTTTCAGAAATGGCTTGTCTTAATGGTTAATCATCCTTGCTGTAACAAATTGTTCCTTGTTTCTAATTTGTCTGACATTAACTTGCAGACGGTGAGTTTATGCATGGCTTTTTTAGCCATTTAAAAAATTCCTTTAATATTTTTGATTTTCTCTCAGTGAATCTGCCTGTACTCTGTGATCAAGTCACCCCTCTATCTTCTGATTTTTTTTTTGTGATAAGATAAGCAGCTCAGGCTCCTTGAATCACTTATACAATAAGGCTGTCCTGAAACCACAATTTCTTTTCTCATAAAGTCTCTTCAATTTTTTTAACATCTCTTTGCAAGTATAAGGAAATCTATTTTTAACATCCCTTTAAAAGCATAGACAAGTGAACAATTTATGGGTTTCTGACACTGAACTCATCAGTTCTGTTTAGAAAGCTGGCAAGACCTCAGTGCTAAATCTTTTTCCCTCATTCATACACATGAAAACCCATTTACTTGTTAAATATCATGTTGCACTAGGAGCTTATGTGTAATTTTGTCTGTTGTTAGTCCTGAATATTTTTTTCTCATTTCAGCATATAGTTTGCTGATGTGGCTTAGGTTTTAAAGCTGGCTGGTGGTACCTGTTTAAATCAGACAATAGCTTATAACTCTTAACATAAAGATCTAAATTTTGTCATCCAAGCCTCACTTATTTGTCTAATTTTATGAGTAATTATGGTGTCTAGACATGGGACTTTCTCACAGAGCTGCTTTTGTGGACTCAGTGTGGTACTGGGTCTAAGTGACCAGGTGCTGCTTGCCACAATCTGGCTTCAAAGACTCAGTCTTTCTAGAGACCTGGCAAATAAATTAAAATGTACATAATATATGTGCTCTGTACTAAGGAGTTGTACAGCTGCAGTGCAGGGAACTGGAAATGCTCTTCACATTGGAGTGGTTACCTTCCCTGCAACCATTACTCATTTATTTGCCTTCCCATGTGTTACGCTGTGGTGCCTTTCATCTTCTGCAAAGAACATTCATTTCTTTAAAAGATATTCATTTTAAGTGGGTGTATGCTATTTTTGACACATCCATTTCATATCATTAGAATACCACCCTGCAGTGCTGGGGTGTATTTATTTATTTATTTTTAATTTTCAATTTCTCTCATATCTGCAACTGGCTGTCACTATGGCATCTTTCCTCCATGTGAGTCAGGAGGGGAGCTGATTTCTCAAAGTCATCTGTATCTTCCATGTGTCAGCTGTCAGCTGTACACCAACAGGGGTGGAACAAAGCAATCAGCTGCAAATTGCCTTGGGGCTCTGCTGATGGGAGAGGCATGGGCTTCTCCCACAGCCCTGGGATGCTGGAAAGATGAGTGGGACAGCTATTCAACCCACTGATCTCTGTCTGCTGCAGCCCTGACCATGGCTGAGGACTGAAACTGAATTCAGCTGCCTCATGCTAGGCTTTGCTTCACCACCTGGCTGTCAAGAGATGAATGAGGGAGCCCAGCAGGGCAGGCAACCTCTACCATGGTGCAGAGAGGTGTCCAGTGCTCTTGACCCTGGTGGGAATGGGGTGGAGCACTCAGCTTTCCACAGCAGAAAGTGGGCTGCTCAGGGCTACCTCTGCATCTTAGAGGTCTCTACCAACCTAAATGTTTCCATGACTCCCACATCACTCTGTGTCTGCTGTGCTCCTGCGCAGTTGGAAGGGCAAGTATGGAGAGGCTCGATTTTCCAGTAAACTTCTCCATAAGGAAAATAACACTTTTCGTCCTGGCTCTCTGTAATGAACTGAAAAATACCTGACCTGATGGTTACTGCAGATGGAAATTTGAGAGCAAGGATCAAACTTGTAATATTATTTATTTTGTTATCGCCTTTGCAGGGTGGGCTTTTGTAATTCTGCTGGTAACTGTCTGAACAAGATTCTGGATTAATCAGTGTTGGCTCCACTTGCTGGCAACTGTTCTTCTGTTCATAGAAATACTGATGACATGACAAGCAGAAAAGAAATGTATTAGAGTAAAAAAAGGGTATTCTTTGGACCAGAATGGGTACTCTTTGGACCAGAATTTTAGAATCTGAATGAGAGAAAAGAACAGCTGGAGACATTTATTTATTTTTGTGATGTAAAGTACTTGAAGTATTTACACAGTAAAAGCATAGTAAGAAACAAAATTACTCTTTCACTCTCCAATAGTTGGAAAAGTAATTTAAAAAGTAAAGGTTAAATAACTGAAAAGGGTGTGGAAGTTATGTTCTCCCACCAAGCCCAGGTAGATAGGCACCCCCAGGACAGTCCAGCTAGTTTGCCACTGGAGCCAGGACTGGTGATCTCTCTTCCTCTTTACCTTTCATTCTCTCTCCTCTTCTTTGATTCATATCTATTTGTCTCTTTCCTTTTCCTATACTCCTTTTTCCAAAACCCACTGCCATGTCTTCATACAGGATATCAGGGACCAACTTACGCAAATTTCCATGCCAAGAGTGTAATTTACTAACAGAACTCTGAAAGCTTTTGTGGACCCCCTGACTTTTGTCATTACTTCTGACCACGAGCATTTATGAATCTTGTAGGTTCCCTTCCCTTTAAAGGTGGGATGTCACAATGAGATTAACCTAAAGCACCCATGAAACAGTGTAAATGCTGGCACAAGCTCCAACTTCTCTGTAACATCTGGCATACAGCCCCAATCCAGTCAACAAGTGCTGCTTCACAAAGTTTCATCTCTGCCCTGGCAGCAAGAATGTGGCATGGTACATATTTCACACACCTCTGCTCGTGGGCTGAGAATTATAATCTGGACAGCAAACCTGTGTTCAGATGTCACTGCTCTGAGAGCTGCCAGCTGTCAGTCACTACTGCCTTCCCCACTCCAGTGCAGGATGGTGTTTTTTAGCACCAGTCTACCCTTGAGTCTGAGACACGAGCGCTGTCATCTTCTGCCAACAGCGTGGCTGCTTACAGTAGGCAGCAGTGGTGGATATATTGTAGCCCAGCACATCCAGAGTCACAGCTCTCCCTGTCAAACAGCTGTTTGGAGATCCCTGTTTGCAGATGACACTTGTGCATGCTTTTCCAGTGGCATCTGATACATGCCACATACAGCACTGAGCATCCTGACGCTGAGCAGGTGCTACTAAGGAAGCGATGTCCCTGTGTGCTCCTGGCCCCAAAAGAAAGTAGTAAAACAGGATACATGAGTGCTGCAGCATGTAGAGGATAGAGGAGTGCCATAGAGCATGGATGAGAGGCTATTCTGCACGTAACTGGGGGGGTCTGCATTCTCTGTAACTGTGGGGAAGGAGAAAGACAGGAGGAAATCTGGTACAAGCCTGGTCCTTGGCTCTTATGTGTTTATAAGAGGCATATTCTAGGTACATTGCCAAGGATTACAACGTCCCTGGAGTTTACAGTAAATTCAGCAGTCAGCCCATTAGGTTTACAGAAGAGGATTTACAGTTATTGTGAAACTTCCCAGGAGATGCTGTTATGTATTGGCTTAAGTTTGTCTTAGTGTGGAAGCAGGGTACAGCCCTCAAAGGAACACTTTTATTCTTGATTTTTTGATGTAGAAACTTCTTTGTAAGCTCTGTAGCTTTCCTGGCTTTAGATTTCTCAGTGCTTTTTCCTTTGTTCAGCATCAGTTTAGGGAAACCAGGCATAATAGTTTTGAGTTGTGATTTGTGAGTAGTGTTGCTATTGTGTGAGAAATATACTAGTATCCTGACAGAAATAAAATTAGTTATATGGTGTTATGCAAAATTCATATCTTTGACTTCTTTTCCTTTACAAATTCATCCTATAAAACTTTGACATGTGCTGCCTCTCAGCAGAGGGGCTTCTCCAAAAATTATAATTTTAATCACTTCAGTTACTTCATACACTCACCAGCAAGTCAATAGTTTACAGTTTCCTTGAAAATGTGCCTCTACATTACACAAAGTGTCTCGCAGGAGACAAATTCAGACACTAAAAGCTTTTGAGAATGGATTTTTCTCAAGATACCAGATACTGATCATTGTTTGCTAGATATGTATCAAGAGATGGTTAAGAAAGTACATTTTCTGTTACAGCAAAGGAAGAGAAATACTTTAGTTTGTGGAAAGCCAAGGTGATGTTAAAGAGACTGTAGTACCTTTTGCATCTTTACTGAATACACCTGCAGAGTAGACATATTTCTAGCACTGAGCAAATGCTTTGTGATTACCAGGCTGGGAGAGACATTGTCACATTGGACAAAGGACAAAAACACAGTCAGGTACCAAGAAAACAGGTGGATAAAAGGTGAAGAACATTTCTCCTATGAGAGGAAGCTGAAGGACTGAGCAGTTGTAGCAACAGAGTAATTTTCATGTTTATGCTGTGTGTTTGCATTAGTATACACACAGAGAGAGAGAGAGAGAGAGAGAGACTGGTGCCTATATACTCCTTTCCTGAAGAAGTCTGCTTAGCTTTAATGAATCATTTTATGAGTGCCATGCCTCCACCATGATTTACATGTCCAGGTTCACCCAAGAAATCCTTGCTCCTACGAGTCCTGCAAGACTGTATTCAGAGCTGCAGCAGGGGTTGAGCCTTGCTAGTCCACAAAGCAGAGGCAGCAGACAGCACAGGTGAGTAAGTGGCTCAGGGTAGTTCTCTGTCCAAGGGGCTGTCATGGTCAGTCTTGCAGAGAGAAGGCTCCGTGCAAGGATGAAGGATCTGTTGTGCTAGCTAGAGGCGGAAGAACAGGGTAAAAACCTCACTGAGGCATCCTGTCCTTGTAGTGTCTATCCTCTCTGGCCAGAAAAGTGGAACAACAGCTCACAGCCACTCGCTTTGACCCCATCTAGGTGTTCTGCAGCATCACATAACCCTCATGTGCTTCTCTGGAAACATCTTACCCAGAGTGATGATTTCTTTCTCAGCTGGAGAAATAGGCAGATCCAGAAGAGATGCTGTACAGTATAAAGTGGAGATGCTGCCTAGGAAAGCTGCCCCAGATTCACAGCGGTGATTAAACTGGATGACTGCTATCTGCCCTACTGGTAGCAAATAATGCCTCATTTCCTACTACCTGTTTTATTTTGAACAGCCTCTGGGAAAATTGTGGTAGCTGTATATAATGTGGAGTGCAGAGGTTTATATTTTAGATTTGTTTTTGCTCCTTAATAACAATGTGCAATATATTTACCAAACATAGCACTCTCCAGGTTAATTTGTATTTTTTTTCAGCCTGATGTAGAAAATCTTAAATGAATCTACAAGATAACTATATGCCATAGTTCAGGCTGCAGTTTCTAGACCACTTTCATATAAAGCACAGATGTAGCAGACAAATCTAGCAGTTCCTGGAGAGAAGCATCAGTTGTACATTGGGAACAATTAAAAATAAGAATGAAAAAATCCCCCTAAAATTAAGATTTTGTTCAGAGATCACATACATATTAAAGTAAGTATCCACCACTTGCCAGAGGAGGGTCTGGGACTGATTACGTTTTAAGCCTGAGAAAATCCATTCATTAAAGGTGACATAGTTTTAAAAATACACTTGATTCTCATGCTCATGCACCAGTCAATTCGCAGATACATGTTTTGAACACACCACTGAAAATAACAATAACAGCCTGTTAATTGACTGCAGCACCAAGGAATGAGGATTAAGAAAGGCTTTGGGATGTGGAGAAGCAGGCACACCAGGGAAGATGACAGGATACTTGGTGGAATTGGAGAAGAGATTTCTATACTCTGGCCCTTTCTCTATTACTTAGGTATATAGGTCTGGATTCTAAACAAGATAAGATTCTTGTCAGCCTATTTCAGTGCGCTTCTCAGTACTGTAGTTGACACCTAAGTACCATGCAGCCATTTGTGTACTTCTCTTCCCTGTGGTGGGATGTGGAAGAGAATTTGAAAACGGCAAAAATACTCCGGGTTGAGATAAAAACAGTTTAATAAATAAAATCAGGTAACTATATAATAACAACACCAACAACAATAGAAAATAAAAGGGATATAATGAAAAGATAAAGAGGAATAAAACTTAATTTTAAATAAGTGATATGCAATAAAATTGCTCACCACCCAGTTAGGACTGCTCAGTCCATCCCTGAGCAGTAATGGATGCCCTCTGGGCAACTTCCTTCATATAGTGAGCATAAAAATCTGTGGTACTGAATATCCCTGTGGTCAGTTCAGGTCATCTGTCCTGTCCATGCTCCCTCTCAGCTTCTTGTACATCTGCTCACTGGATTAGCACATGAAACTGGAGAAGTCTTTGACTTAGGGTAAGCACTTAACAACAGCTAAAATGTCAGTGTCTTATCAACATTATTCTCATAGCAAATTCAAACCACAGCACTGCATCAGCTAGAAAAAAAAAATTAATTATCCCAGTGGAATCAAGGCACTCAGGAAGCAGGAAACATGGCAACCAATGCATCAGACCTTGCCTGAAAACTGACAGTAACTGTACAGACAAGGGCCACTGAGTTGGTTTGTGTCTGTTCAAGAATTTGACTCATTATGCCTGTGCTATTCACAGCAGGAACCTTCTTCCTGTGATCTCCTGTCTTCACAGGAGTTTGTAATTAAACGGCCCCTCAGAATTCTGGAACTTTTCAGCAGCATTGCACGCAGTTCACCAGTTACAGAAAACTGCTTATGCAAAAGCTATTGATTTTAACTAGATGAGCAAAGCCAAGCCCCAGGCCCCCGTCATCCCCAGTCCCCTTTGACAGACACCTTAAGCCCAGTTCCACCAACATTTTCTGGGCTGTGCACCAGTTCTGCAAGTTCACCTAATCCTGGAACCTTAAAGGGGCTGGTCCCTGATGCAGCACTGCCTGGCTCAGAAATCTCTAATGCCATTTTGCTGCAGCATATACATGTATATGTTGATATATGTACATTTTAAATATATTTATATTTTTATATTTTTATGTATTTACACATACATGTGAGTGGCTAGGAGAAGAAATATAAAAGTGGCAGAGTAAAGAGGAAGCAAGTCCATGTTAAACTGAACTACAGGGTTGTCAATCTCTTGTCCAGGTCATGGGCTTTAGGACTTGCCAGCACCACTCATCCTATGCTCTTCTGCTGGAAGAGACCTATAAGTAGTAGTAGGTTATTCCTAGGATTTGATTCCTCTCAAGTTCTTCATTCTCTCCTTCTGACTTGCCTCATGCAGAGTGGCAGACCTTGGCCTATTGATGTTCCTGAACAATTCCACAAAGGGTGGCATTGCACTGCACTCGAGGGAGGTTTTGCACTCTCAGCCATCACTCTGAATAGCTCCCAGTGGGGCCAACTCCACACACACGAGGCCAACAGCATCAGAAGAGCTGGTAGGAGTCATGGTTAAAGAAAGGAGAAAGGAAAAAAAAAAACAACTTACTTGGCACCCTGTATCATAGCAGCTGGGTGTTCTCTGTCTCCACCCTCCCAGCTTCTGGGTGAGTTACATATGGATCTTTGAGCAATGCACAGCGTTCATGAAATAGTAATGTTCCTTCATGAATATTTCAGTAATTTCATCAGATTACAGATACAATGTTTTCCCCATAGTTTCATCATTATACCTTTTTCTGTGATTGTAGTTAGTTATGTACTGCAGCTCTGTTTTCCTTCATAACTCTGGGCAATAGCTTTCTACAACAGTTAGTGATATGGGTGTCTCTGTTTCCTAATTTCTGGATGAAATAGAATCTTACTTTAATTGGTCAGTTCCTAGATTTTCTTTTTAACAAAATCAGATATTATTGACAATTCCAGCACCAGAAAAAGTTTTCCAAAGCTAAGACATCCTCTTCTACTTTTGGCAGGCATAACCTAGGATGAGACATTGGTTCTTGTGATTTTTGGAAAAAAATTTCACTGAGGGAAGAAAGCTCTGGCCTTAGCATCTCCTGTGCTGTTCATGCAGAATAATTTTCAGTAGCAGGGAGGCCAGTGCCATCTCTGTCTTTATTGATGATTTGCATGTCTTGTTCATGGCTGAGCTCTCTATCTGCCACTTTTCATGCTGATTCCACTGACAGTGTTATTATACAGACTTTTCAATACTTTGCCCAGACATTATCACTTCTAGCAGTGCATGGCTTCCAAGACCTATCCGACATCTATTGCCTTTTTGCAAGCACAAATCCATTTCCCTTAATAACCTCTCTCCCAGCCCCTTGTCAGTCACAGGGGAAACAATTTTGTCTCTAAGCCTATCATTTTGATAATCTCAGACTCTGGCTGCTGCTCATTGTGTCTCGGTTTGGCTGTATATGTATCAATTCCATTTGTTACAACATGATGAGGCAAAGATTGCTGCTGCTTAAATACAATGTTCAATTTAGGGTTACAGTATTTCGTAAATATTTTTTTAAATGTCCAGCAAAATAGATTTGTCTTCTAGTTGCAGTGCTGATACTATGTGTTGATAGAGTTCAAAAACTTCCTCACACACTCATGCACCATGTTGCTTGAAAACGTTCTCCTATTTCACTTAACTTTTAGGCTTTAATTACATAGGTAAAAGCATTTATGCCCTTTCTCCAGTTCTCTCCTGTAGCCCAGGAAATCTGGTGGCTGCCTGAATATGTTGGGGATGCACTGCTTTGACTTCGGGCTACACAGCCAGTTTTGCACTTTTCTCTCTCTCTCTGTTCTCTTTTTAAACCAAGTGTTAGAATTTCATAGTACATAATATGAATATTGTCACTATGATCATAATCCATCAGGTAAATGAGGATTTGTCACTGCACTAAGCTTTTTCTAATATTTCATAAGTTTGTGAGTGAAATGCAATATCCCTCTTTTGGCTCTGGTCATAGTTTCCCCCTCTTTATGCACATCTACTCTGTAGCCTGTAAGGAGCAGGAGGGGAACACATCAGGGGTTTGATCAGTCTTGGGTCTGCTGGAGGGCAACCTGTCATCCCACTGCACCAGACTGCAGAGTGGCAGTGACCATTCCCTTTGCAGGACACAGGGTTGTCATGACCTCACCTGATTCCTGGTTATGGTGGAAATAAGGGGCAGCAGAAGAGTGCTGCATCTTCACTGATCCTTGGGGCAATCCTGCCAGTGAGGACTAATGGGTGGAAACAACAAATCTATAATTTCTGCTCAGTGTAGGAACAAAAGCTGAAGAAGCAGTTGCAAACTAAAGATCTGCAAGTTCCTTTGGGCAGGCAGGGAAGGAAGGAGAATATCTATTTTAGCAAGTGAAAGGAGTGCCAGTTTACAGCTTTGCACACAGTCTTGCTGATAGCAAACCACAGACGCTACTCTGCCTGCCTCTGTATCAACAGTGGCCTCAGCTGATGACACAAGAAAAATAGACAAGGACTTTAACTGCAACAGAGTAATTTTTCCATACCAGATCTGACTATATTTTAAATAAATTTAGTTGAATCCACTGCATCACGAACAAGGACAGTTTTGGGAACGAGAGGTGCATGTGGTCTTTTTTGGGAAGAGTTCTTGTGTAAAGAGTGTACCTGCTTACCCTGTGGATTTGCCTTCATACCCAGCCACCTGTGAGAGCTCTAGCTGAGGCCAGCAGCAGTGTGAACAGCACAGTGCAATTCTCTCTGTGACTGGGCTGGCATCCTAGAGGCTGGTGCTGCTCCTCTGCATTCATTGTGTTCTTCCTTTGCAGCCTCACTGCATGCGGCTGGCTGCAGCCAGCATGGCAGCCTGAAACCTCAGCAGCAGTGTCCCTGTTCACCCACCACTGCATCTCATCTGTTCCTACATCCCTGTGATGGGCAGGACCAGTTCCAGCAGACACATCCTTCTCACAGCCAGGCCTTTTGTAAGGATGCATTCAGCATAACACACAGGTGGAAATATCAGCATGCATGAGTGAAAAAAGTGCAGAGGGTTATGTTTTGAGTCTTGGAAGAAGGGCTAAACAAGGTCAGTTTTTGTAAAAGATGTGAGACTGCTGCTCAGTTCCTACCAGTTGTTGGCCTTACGTGTGTGGAGTCTCAGATGTTAGGTGTTTCTGTTTGGTGTAGAGACAGACTCACCATGACCAAGTGCTGGGGCAAAACTAATGAGCGTGGAGGAAGAGCTGTTCTAAGAGATCATGTTGGTATAGCACCCACAACTGCCTATTTCACTATTTTGTGTAAGCTCTGAATTTGTCTTAAATCTGTTAGCGGTCCTCTCCTCCTCCTTTTTCCTTTTTTTTTTTTCACCTCCCTTTGTCTTCCTGTTATACTCATGTTATATAGCTTATCTGAAGAAATAAAGGAAGGTTTTGCAGCACAGGAGACATGGTAGGAAGACACTTTCCAAGTGGTTTAGATCTCAAAAAAAGGCTTATGAATCTGATTTCCAGTAATGACAAATAATTAATTAGTGACCCTTGTGATGATGGAAATAAAAATAAGTATGAAGCTTATGGCTTGTAGGTAGCAAATCTGCTCTTTTTTTTTTCCTCTCTGTTCTGTACTCTGATTCTCTTTCCTAGCTTCTTTACTATCTTGAATGCATTTTCTTTCAATTTTGTATTGATCTTAAATATTATGAAGCCTTTGCCTTCTTTCTGAACTGGTGGAGGAGAAAATACAGAGGGAGTAAACAGCTTAACTAGGGCTATCCTTAAAGAGAAACAAGCACCTAGGGTGAAATAATTCGTGTAACAGGATATGACAGGGCCATGAGTTTACTTGGAACTGTCTGCACAAGGAGCAGATGATATCTCTCTCTGAGTTTAGACCTCTTGGGAAGGCCCAGAGACAGGTAGCTTAGATTTGTGGTGGTGCTAATACAGCAGAAAGGCTTTGGGCTCAGAGCTGTCTTTTAACCAGACATCTCAGACATCTGTTATCTCTGTCAAGTACCTTGCAGGACACTGTTTCTAGTTTCTAGTTTTCTCTCTGCATGATAGATATCCCATTCCCTTATTTTAAACCATGAGTGACTGAGATCTCAGAGTAACTCTGGCATCCTTGGAATTGCCTCTGCTGCCCTGTTCCCCTCCACACACACACTTTCCCTCCTGTTGAAGAAGCACTTGGTGGGGGAGGGTAGTGTGAGAGGACATATTACATAACTTTGTTCTGCATTTGTGTTGCTAGTGGTTACCTTCTGAATTCTGGTATTACCATACCCATTTCAAGTCCCCTGACACCTGTAGGGTTGAAGTGGAATGAGGCATTATAGAATTATCACGTTAGTCACAGAGTGCATTGGTAATGCACATAGATTAGTTAATTAAACAGGTAGCTTTAGCTGTCTGGATGGGTCAGGAGAACCTGATTTTCCAGGGTCCTCCCTGTAGAAAGAATGACAGCTGAAGCTAGAATTACACAGCTGATGGCTAGAATTACACAAAGGGAGTCTTCCATGTCAGGGTGCTTTTTCCTGAAAGAACTAGCAAACACCAGCATTTTTCTCAAACGGAGTGAGTCAAATTGAGATTAGCTCTGGCACCTCTCTAAGTGGTCCTTCAGAAGGGACTGGTGAGGATGGAGTAATGCACTTCACTCATAAGAGAAAAACAACAGTATACTTCATTGATATAAAGTAGTAAGCTGACCAAGTTTAAGGGTGAAATGGCAGTGGTTCAACTAATGGCATGGTATGCTTGATTATTGATTCATAGGGACAGGGCCAGACAAAACATTCAGGTAGTTCCTGCCATTGAGTCATAAGCTTCAGAAAGAACCCCATTACTTTCTAAACTTCTCAGAAATTAGTCTAGGTGCACCTGGGTTCCATTCTAACCCTAGAACTGGTCAACAGTTTATGTCTAAAGGATTGTATGAACAATTGTATGAACAATTGTATGAACAAAATCATCTCTTTATATTACTTAGCTAAAATTCAGAAGTTTAGTATGCTACCAATCACTCACCAAAAATGTGCAAAGGAATCTCTTGTCCTCAAAGAGTAAACTGAGAGGTGTCCTTGCTCAAGAGGGTGTGCTGTTGCAGCCTGCAAGGACTGTGCAGGCTGCTGCCAGTGAGCTCTGGGCTGTCTCCACTTCTTACAGTAAGATGGGTAAGATGGAGTAAGATGGGTAATAATCATGCAGTAAGATGGGTCTGGAGACAGAAACATCTTGGCAGCAACAAAGTTTAAGCTGGTAGAAACTGTTTTGCTGGAATGCTTCAATTCCCTCGACATTACCTTTCCAATAAACATGATTTCTGCTCTTTGCAGTGTTCAAATTCAAGGAAGAGTCAATGCAGAGACCATGCAGAGACCCATAAGTCATATTTTGAAGGCTAGACACTGTTTTGACTGCCTGCACTTGAATTTCTTCTGAGTTCTGCCAGTGGCCCACCCTGCTGGCTTCATTTCGGTGGCACAACAAGTGATCAAGGCCTGATGCAGCTGAGTTCAGCAAAAGAGTCTGCAGCACCTTGTTCTGTCAGAGGGTTCTTGCTGTAATATTCAGCAGGTAGTCATATATTATATTCTTTCCATTGTGTTATGGTGCCATGTCTGGCATTATCTGCAACTCACTAATGGTATAGGATGTATTCAGATTGTTCAAACTGCTCTGGTTTCTGCTCAACATCCTTCTTTTAGTTAAGTCTATCACTTGGAAACAAGATATTTTCTTTCTATGTTGTGAATCACAGCATAGAAAGAAATCACAAATTCACAAATGTGAACATAAATGTGTTCCTTCATCACATTTACTCTAGCATTGCTTCTGATCCTATTCTAATAAAAAGTCACTAAATTACTTGAATTATGGCCCTACTTCTTTTCTCTGGGGCTTAATTTGCTCTGGATGTACATAGGAAACTGTTTGGTTTCTAAACGGTTGTGTATTATGTGTGGAAGAAACCTGATTCCTCACATCTGGGTTTTTCAGGCTCTGCTTGACTCCTGCAGGAGTTTTGAGGAGACTTTAAGCACTGCTCAAGGCTTTAAGCCTTGTTCTGTAGGTCAATTCACTGGCCATTAATGTTAGGAAGCTTTTTGTGTGTAGGGCACACCCTATGTCTCCGTATCCTTTGCACAATGCCTGTTTGTGTGAAGTGGAAGGAAAGCTGAGGAAGACCTTTGTAGTCCAGTTAATTTCCTGTTTGCTGTAGTTAGCTGGAATACCAAGAAAATTGTTGGGTGATCTTTCAGGGTTGTTTCTGGAGGTCTTAGGAGCTGGCCAGCATGGCTGCTATCCAAGATATACTTACTGAAGTTGCACTGAATCTGCTGCTTACGGTGAAATTTCAGGGTCTCTGAGCTGGGTGAAATTCTGACTGGAGCTGCACGGATTGCACTCCCACTGAAGCTGAAGTTTTCAATGGATTCAGACTGTTAAACTACATTTAAACAGTGTAATTTGCACAAATTTTCCACCAAATCATTTCATCCAAATTGCCCACTAACTTGCCAAATTATCCTGCAATTTATTGCACTAATTTACGACATTTAGATGGTCCAAAGGAATAGAGAATAAAAATTCACTCTAAGTCTATAAAAGCCTTATAGTTTGGTCAAATAATGATTATTACTCTGTTAAATGACTTTAACACTTATATTTCAAATTATATACAGTTAGTTTTTCCAGTCCATATCTGATTTCACCATTTATGGTGACTTCTTTATATTGAATACCTCTTACTTGCTCTCTTTGATACATCTGCAGCTGACATTACTCAGATCATAAGGTTGCATTCATTTGCTGACCAGTAGCTGACCTTGGTGAGTTTTAGTAACCCTGTTATATATCTGGTTATATTCATAAAGTCATATTTTCAAGTCCTCTGCTCTCTTCCCATGCTTGTGCTCCTCTGTGCTACATTTTTATTTTAGGTTGATAAGTAGTTAGGCAGAATACCTATTTGCTATTGCTGTCTGTTTTCAAAAGTAAAAATAACATTTAGGGTCCTGTCCCTGTGAAGGCTATATAGTTCAGGCACCCAGGTGCTGTTTGTGTTCAGCAATTTTCTCATTTATCAATGTACTTCCAGAAGAGATCAATAGGAAAACAATACAGCTATTCTTTTCCTGACAGAAATGCTTTTCCTTTTTTTACTTCTAGCAATGCAGTGCAGAGCATCCTGAAAACCTGTGGTTCTGCAGTCCTTTAAAAATTACTTTTGATGGCATTTTAAACTAATTCAATTATCTTTTATACATTTGGTTTTTAAAAAATTAATAGTTCTCTTCTAGTTACAGGAAAAGATGCTGAATATCTCAGTCCCTTTATTTTAAATAGATAAACTGTTCTCATTGGTTTCACCTCTTTTTCCTTTCTTTTCCCAATAACCCTCCTGAAACAGACTTGTTTTTCCTCCTGAAAGTAACTGAGCTACTAGATTACAAAGGCTCATGCCAAGGATACCATACTTATGAGAGGTCCACATTTGCAGAAAAGCATGCTGTTTTGTCCCTTTCATTTAAAAATCATACTTTTCTCTCTCTCTTTTTTTTTAAAATATAGATATACTGGAATATTGTAGGTTTTATAGGACTTGAAAATTTTTTTCTGCTTCTTAATTCAATTTTGTTTAGCTGAATTAGAAAAAGCCAAAAGCATTGCAAGCTTGTTTTCTTCAAGATGGAAGTGAAAAGGAACAGTAGATGTTCAGTATTTGAAAAGGCTGAGAGAAGAGCCTCCTCCATTTAGGACAAAACAGCCATTTCCTGGGAAAGAAAACAGTGCAGGAGCTGCACAGAAAATGAAGGAGTACTGGTTTGGTACAGAATATGAATTGCTAAGTGTCTGCACATCTGGGCAAACCCATGTTCATGTTCAGAGCTGCACCAGCAGGAAACAGCTGCAGCTTTGTGCAGGACTATTTTGGGACCTTGCTTCCTCAGACAGAGATGGCTGTTTGCCAAAGCATCTCAATCTGAGATTCTTCCTTAGACATTTTGTGAGAATGCTGGGAAAACACGATTTTCCAGCAAATAGGTTTTAACTCGTTTTGTGTGCAATAAGATCTACTCTCTGATCTTACAGCTTCCTCATGTTATAGAACCTCTGGTGAAAGCTTGTGAGATGTTTCCCCAGCCTGGGCAGTCCCCTGGGGAAAATGGGCCATCTTCTCAGATAATGTCTTTTCCTTCATGGTAGCTATGGTAACAGTGGCACCTGAGCTCAGATTGACCAGCAGAGCTGCAGGGTAGGTGGTGTCACCCAAATGTTTTCAGAATTTTCCCCTTCAAGGAAATTGTCTACTTGAGGCTCACACGAGGGTTTTGTTTTGGTTTGGTTTGGTTTTTTTTTTTTTTTGTTTGTTTGGTTTTGGAGTCTTCTCCCACATTTTCTGTAGGGTGAGTGAAAATCTACTTCTACTGTCATTTGTTGAAAAGGAAGCTAGCAATGGCTAGTGATTCTGTTTGAGGTCTGCATGCACATTAACATTGCAGTAAATTGGTATACACCTAAGGAAAAAAACTGGCAAATTTTTTAAAAGGCAAACTGTTCAAACAAGTATAGGCTGGATTCTCCCCTCAGTGGCACTTCATAAATAGTTTATTACTTTTGAAGTTTAAAAATACCATATCTGGAGCTGCTAAATGTCCTTGATTTCTCTGCTTTTAAGTAAAAGTGTGTATGGTTGCACATCAGCCATCCACAAAGCTCTGATTAATGTGATGTCTAAGACAGTAAGCATCAAAGGGAAGTACTGTGTTTTAAATCACTCTTTCTTCCAACAGCAGAGTTCACCAGTGCCTTGAAGGCTGTGCTCACCCTCTGGAAAACAAGAATTTATCTTCTTTCACTTTTCAGTGATTCAGAAATATCAGATGTTCATACAATATGCTGCTATGTGAAATATAGCAAATGCAAATGCAGAAGAGGTTGCTCAAGTCCTGGGTTAGAATTGCGGTGGGAGTGGGTCAGTATAGAGGCTGTTTTCAGCAGCTCAGGTGTCCTGACTGCTCAGGGTGGGTTCTCCACTAGATAATTCTAGTTCATCCTGAGGCAGAGAGCTCCCTTGCCATGACTGGAGTGGAAGACTGTCTGGGAGCTGCACCAGGGCTGCATGCTTCAGGGAATACTAGCAGGATGGCTCAGTGTCTCAGAGATTGTCGGCTGCAGCTCTGCCAGCAGAACTGAAAGCACGACTCTGGAAAGGTTTAGAACAGCTCATGGAAACCTTATAGTTTAGTTATGACAAGGTTTCCTCTTTGAAGGAACCCTTCCCTCAGCTTGACTGTCATCTCAGGCATGGAGAGAAGATAGTAGATTTGCGTTTGAACATTTTCATGGTTGTTATTTGTGTTTATTGACAGTGCCAGCTGGTTTAGGACAGGGAAGCGGCCACAGTGCCAGAGTAGCCTCTACAACCACTGTGAATATCCATGAGCTTGTGCCCTGTCTGTCCACAGGGAAAGATGGGCCTTGCAGAGGCTCACCTGGAGCTGGAAGGCTGCTCAGAGGGTTTGCTGCCTTCTCTTGCACTGCCTACCTGTGCTCCTCTGGTGGACCTCCTCCAGCCCCCAGGAGAGAGACGGGTGGGGCTGTTGGCAGAAAAGAGGCGTGCAACATGCATAGATCAGCCCAGCAAAGGGGAGGCAGCTTTTAGAACCAGAAAACCACTAAAAAGATAGTGAAATAGGAATTTGCAACTTCATCTTAAACTCCGTAACACAGTGTTTTTCTGGGGAGAGCCTGGTTATTCCTTTTGATGCTGACATAATCCCTCTGTTCTGAGAAAGATGGAGGAAGGCACTTAGGCCACATTATGGAGTTACACCTTGGCAGGGCAGCCTTCAGTACTTTTACCACTCACTCACAACTGAGCTGCACCAAGAAGATAAACCAGGGCCTAGCATCTTGCGTGACACTGGCTGTTTTCAGGATTAATCTTTGCACAAACCATTTGTTTATATCCTGATGAAACTTATTAATAAGGCTGACAAACTGTTGTACTATGCAGTAACTCAGTAAAATTTGCATTTCCTGTAAAAGCAAATTCATTCTCTGTAAAAACATTTCAAGATTGACAGAAGGACTGATTGTTGCTGAGAAATGGATAATTTATCATTCTAACCTGTTATAAAGTATTAAGCAGGTGAATTTGCTGTTACCTTAACTCTCTCCCTGATGCATATGGATTATGATTTAGTATATAATAATGCTATCAGTATTATTCAAATAATGCATTATGCTACCATATATTTTGCAAACGTATTCGGGCAATTTGGTGTAGTTATCTCTTGAATTATCTGTCTTCCATCCCCCAGTTACCTTTTGTCTATATCCTGCTTACTATAATTATTTGTTTCTAGACTGTGTCTTCTGAGAGCTGGCACTGTATCCAAGGAAGGGAGAAGGGGAGTGCTTGTTGATATTTTTGTCTTTTCTAGGGCTGAGAGAGTAAGTGTTCTGTTGGGGGCACTGGGGTGGTGTCCACAGTTGTGAAGGTTAAGTGCTGATGACCAACACCAGCTGGGCTGTGCGTGCACAGTAAATGTTCTGCCCAGAATGAAGAAGTAACAGGTGATGGGACAAAGGCTGCACATTTCTTTTCCTATACTGTCAGCTGCCTTCTATCCTGTCTCCCTCTCTTTAATCCAGAGGGCAGGGAGCAGCTTCTTCCCTAAGCCCATCGCAGCAGTGATGTCCAAAAGCCCTCCTACTCTTTGGTTTGTTTTTTTTTTTTTCACCAATACTATTCCCTTTTCTCTTCCCTCTGGATAGTCTTCAATACAGGGAAGCTGCACAGGCTACCAGGTAATGAGGTCTGTTCGTTCCAGTTCTGGGCTGGTTAGTAACAGGAAAATTGGTGGGTGGCATTCACAAAAAAACTCTGAAGACTAGGTAGCCTGAAAGAACCAATCATGTTCGGAAAGAACGGGTGTGAAGGCTTTTACATACATCATACATACTCAAGTTTGTTACAGAATCCAACAGGGTTTAAACTTTTGGGCTTTAGAGAAGAGTGTGCAGCTTGAATAGGCTTGTGAGTACTAACTTTTCTGCCAGGGTGGGCTTTAAGCTAATTTTAATGATCATAGGATGTATGATATGTGGGGCTACGTATTACAGGGAGAATATGTATTAGGCAGTCTGGGTATCTCAGCCAATTGAGAAAGGAAGAGGGCAACCTGTGGTTGGGAATTTAGGATAAAAAGAAAGCTACATGCTCCAAAAACTCAAGAGATGCCACAGGGTTATGCCCCATTGAACTCTCTTTCTATTTGAATGAAGTTGATTCTTTTAGGACTTCTTTGTCTTCTTTGTGGATAGTGGCCCTTGGCAGTGTGATTTTCTGCACATACAGGAAAGCTTTCACCTTCCAGGGATGGCAGATGGTGAAGAGAGCTCCTGGTGCACCTCACCCACTATTAGATGATCACTCTTCAGTGGCAGCCAGCGCTGAAGGGCTGATTGGGTTCTTGAGAGCACCAGTGAGCTATGGACCAAAGGTGTCCGTGAAGAGGTCCACAGGGAGGTCCACTGAAAATCTCACCACAGACTGCAATGGGAATTTTGGGGACTAAACATGAAAGTATGCTCAGGGGAGGCAGTGAAGGAAAGATGAGAAGGGATCTCAACAATAGCTACTGCAATCATGGAGTACCTCCACATAGTTCCTTGGGGAGAATGCTGAGGTTCTGAGATAGTTTGTGCATTCCCTCAGAGGTAACTAAGGAAATAATCATAGAATATTGCTATTTTATCTGGACAGAATATGATCTGCCAAGTGGATTTAAATGGCCCCCTTTTGGGACAGATGATGTTAGTCTTTGTCAAAATTTTCGTTGTATTTAAGTTATACTGGGAAAGGATTGGTTGTAAAGGAATGTGGAAAAATCTGGTTAAGGCAAGTACCAGCAGGAGTCCATGTAGTAAGAAAAAATAAAAAGGAGGAAAAGGAAATGAAGAAAAGATTAAGGACGGGGATATTTTCCAGTACCTTCTCCTACCTTGTCTTCAAAATCTACAAAGATCCAGGGCCGGATACAGATCTCCTGTATCTTCAACTTCCAGGAAAGGGAAAACAAGAAAATACTGTTCCTACACCCCCTCTCAGATGCAAGGCAAAAGGACAGGATCATATCCCCATTCCAGAACGAGAGAGGGAGCACAGTAATAAGAAATCAAGTGCCCCTAGGACACTGGAGACAGAGATTGCCCCTATGTCAGGTTCCACTGGAGGGCCAGGTTGGAGGATTTGGGTTTTCAATTCTGCCACTTAGGCTATAAGAGGGTTGAAAAAGGAATTATTCCCATATTTGGATGACTCCATCGGGGTGGGGGGAAAGATAGAGGAACATAGGGAAAATACAGATTATACTTGGAAAGACTAGGATTTCCTTTTAGGCATTTTTTTTTATGATACAAGAAAAATGGATTTTTCAGAAAGCTCACCACCAGAGGCCATGGCAAGGGCTGGACAAAATTTACATACAGTGGTTGATGCAATTCCCCAGGCAGATCCTCAGTGGGACCAGAATAATTAAGACTGGCCTACATTTGAGATTACAATGGCTATTTAATCAGAGCAGTGAAATCGGTGGTTCCTAGAACTAACAATTCTTCAAGCAAGAAAAAAATCAAGAGTCCTTCTCATTGTCTAGAAAGGACTAGGGATGCCTTGAGGAAAGAAGGAGGTTTGGACCCTGAGGGACCAACATCTGATACATTGCTGAAGGTAAAGTTTGTCACCAAATGCTGGCCTGATACAAGAATACAGAAATATGGGGAGTGGCAGTATAGGCCCCTCAGTGAGTTTGTAAGAAAGACAGAGCGGGTGTATGTAAGAAGGGATGAGGAAAAGGCAAAGGTGAAGGCAGGGATAGTGGCCTTTTTACAATTTTTACAACCTCTGAAGCAAAAAGTGCAGTGACATGGAGGACAAAAGAGAAGGGGGATTTAACCAGGAATTAACCAGGAATTTAAAAGGATTATGTCTTCCCCAGTGGTAGAGGTCAGCCAAGAGAGCATTTAGAAGGAGTTAATGTCCATTTGTAAGAAAGAAGGACATTGGAAGAGGGAATGGCCCTTGTGAGGAGGAAGTCCACTGGCTGATAGAAATGGATTTTTAGGGATGTCAGGGGCTTCCATTATACCAAGCACCCACCACAGGAGCCCTTAATAACATAAAAACTGGTTCTGGATCAAGAGGAAATACACTTCCTAGTAGACACAGGATCCCCTTGGTCTACTTTGAATCTTATGCCAAAGTGAGGGCAATGATCAAAATGATCTTTGGTTATTCAGGGGGTAGATGGAAATGATGAGTGAGTGTGTCTCATTCAACCACTCCTAGTGGATGTGGGAGAGAAATACAAGATGCATGAATTTTAACTTGTTCCAGATTGTGATTGTAACCTATTGGGAAGAGAATTAATGGCTAAATTGGGAAAACAAAATGATATTATAAAAGGTGATACAGAACCTAATACTTCTGTAACACTGTATAAGTTCTCTGATTAAGCTTAAACTGAAGTGGATCCAGAAATGTTGTCAGTCCTGGGGAAATGTGGAAAATTAGATATGGACACTCTGCAGATTATTTTGAAACAACCTAGACAAGTGGTCTCTAAGAAGCAATGCCCTATTTCAAGAGATGGAAGAAAGGGATTACAGCCTGTTCTTGAATTCTCAATAAAGATTGTTTTGGAGCCATGCATGGGTCCCTATAATCCTCCCATCCTGGTAGTTAAAAAAACAGATGGAACCTACAGAATGGTGCAAGACCCAAGAATAATAAATGAGATTATTAAACCAAGGCATCCCATGGTCCCAAATCCTTATGCCATCTCTAACCAGATTTCCTCCTGATATAATTACTATTTAGTACTTCATTTAAAGGATCCTTTCTGGGAATGCCAACTTACAGAGGATAGTAAACAGTATTCTGCTTTGGAGTTGGAACTCAAAGATGAAGCAGAGAAAATAGGAAAGCAGCAATTGACATGGGCAGACCTTCAGAAGGGATACATGGTCTTATTTGGACTAACCTCACAAAAAATATTGAAAGAACTTATTTTGCTCCCAGGGATTAGGTTACTGCAACATGTGGAAGTCTTGCTCCTGTCAGCAGAACAAGAGGAAGTGGTAGAAGATACCACTGTGAAATTGCCTAATTTTCTAGGTAAAAAAGAGCTTAGAGTAGCTGAAAAGAATGCACAAATGGTGGAGAAAAAGGTTAAATATTTGGGACACACTTTGACAGAAGGATTGCAATATATTGACCTAGAGACGGTCCAAGGAACTTTAGAAGTACCTTTATCCAGGATTAAAAAGGATCTGTGACAAATTTCAGGACTAATATGGTGTTGCAGAACCTGGATTGAGGATTCTTAGCCAGACCCCTGCATGACCTTTTAACAGAAGACAACCCCAGTGTTGTGAGATGGACATCAGAAGGAAAGCAGAGCTTCAAAGCTTTAAAAAGCAGATTAACCAAGGCTCACATGTTCTGAAAGAATGGGTGTGAGGGCTGTTAAAAACATCAGACTGTACAAGTTTGTTACAGAATCCAACAGAGTCTAAACTTTTGAGCTTTAGGGAAGAGTGTGCAGCTTGAATAGGCTTGTGAGTAGTAACTTTTCTGCCAGGGTGGGCTTTATGCTAATTTTTATGATCACATGATATATGATATGTGAGGGTACATGTTAAAGGGGGAATATGTATTAGGCAGTCTGGGTACCTCAGCCAACTGGGAAATAAAGAGGACAACCTGTAGCTGGGAATTCTCATGATAAAAAATGAAGCTACATTCCAAAAACTTGAGAGATGCCACAGGTATGTCCCACTGGACTCTCTTTTTATTTGAATAAAATTGATTCCTGCAGGACTTCTTTGTCTCTTTTGTGGACAGTGGCCTTTGGCAGCATGATTTTCCACACATTAGCATGGGTTGGTGATGAATAGGGAAAGGAAGTTCACTTCTTGAACTCTGTCAGGCTTGGTGCTGTGACCACTTCCCTGGGGAGCCTGTTCCGGTGCCCAGCCAGCCTCTGGATGAAGAATATTTTTATAATATACAACTTAAACCTGGCAGAATTCATATCATTCCCTTGAGTCCTGTAACTGGTGACCACAGAGAAGAGATCAGCGCCTGTCCCTCCTCTTCCCCTCACAAGGAAGTCAAAGACTGCAATGAGGTCTTTTCTCAGTCTCCTCCAGCCTGAATAAACAAGTGACCTCAGCTGCTGCTTGTATGAGTTCCCCTTGAGGCCCTTCACCATCTTCACTGCCCTCCTTTGGTCACTCTCTAAAACCTTTTAGTCCTTCTTATATTGTGGCACGCAGAACTGCCCCCAGCTCTCGAGGTGAGGCTGCCCCACTCAGAGCAGAGGGGACAATCCCCTGTCCTGGCTGGCTGGGGATGCTGTGCCTGATGCCCCCAGGACAGAGCTGACTTACACGAGCACTAGTGAGTGGTTAGCTATGCAGAGTCACGGGCAGATGCCCACACCTGGGGACACACTGGGCTTGCAGATGTCCCACTTGCTGTGGGGTAACAGATTATGGCCAAAATGAGCTCTTTTTCTCTAGTGGTTTTCTCATAGCAGTCTCATTTGGGACAAAATTGTCATATTGCCATTAGAGGTTGGCAAATAACCCTGATTTGTTGTTACAAGATTAATTCCTGCTTGAGCTGGCCAAAGGGTTAGCAGTTGAGACTATTAGGGTGTTCATGCACTACGTTTTGTTTATTCAGCTGACTTCTCTGAGTAGTATCATTATCAGCCTGAGCACTCAGAGTGAGAGCTGCATTATCCACCACAATCTCCAAATATATCAAAAGAGACTTGGAAAGAGATATTTTTAATTAGAAAAGCTGGGAACAGATGATAGCCATAAATTAAAACTACTATCCACTATTCTATTTCAAATTTTCCATCCAAACCCTCTGAATGGCACGGTGAGCCCATGGCAGTGGGGGTGTTGCTTAGAATTAGGCTTGACTTTTTGGCAGGTGATTTTCTCCTTCCCTCATGGGATTGCTGTGTGTCAGTAGAATGCCTTCATTCTCTTTCTGTACAGATGGATGCTGATGGAAGGATCCCTATCAAAACTGTGCTGCTCTGATATCTTTGCTGCACGTGCTCTGCAAGTTGTCCTGTCTCACAATGCCTCCAGATACTCTGTGAAAAGAATATAAGCACCTATATGAATGAGAGCTGCTGTAGTTTTCTAAGATTTGATTTATTTTAAAATATTACATGACCATAATTGCAATTGTCAGAAGCATTTCAAACCTTTCCACTCCCTTCCATTGTCCCTGTGAAATTCAAGAACCTTCTATTACTGCACTAAGCAACATATGTTATGTCTGACTAAGCCATGTCAGTGCTGTGCTGTTTCTCATTCTCTCCTGGCATCTCTGGGGAAAATGGTTTATGTAGCACAGTACTCCCAACAGCCTACTGTATTTCACTTCTTTCACAGGGGTATGTGGTTCTCTGTTTCCTGATGAGAGTGCAAGCTGAGGAGGCTTAGGGATACTGATTGTTCCCATTATTAGATTTTAGAGGATCCCACCCACTGACTAGGGCCAGAATAAATTCTATCCATGCTTATTTGGAGCAGGGTGGGGTGGAGGATAGCACGATCTCTGGCAGCTTGTGATGCTCTAACGTATACAAATATGTTCAGCTTTGGAAAAACCTTATGAGTATGCATATCTTTGCTCTGGCCTTCACAGCATTTTTGCTTTTGAGAGAGGAATCAGCAACTGGTAACGCAGGTGTGCTTGACTGTTATAATTGGGTGGATAAGACAATTTAAAAATGAGTTGCACCACTAATTGTTTTGTCAACATAGGAGCTGTAAGTCATCATTGTGTATTTTTTAGGGCTCTGCAGAAGCTGGAATTCCAGAAAAATGCATACACTGTGAAGGTTGTAACCTTTTCTTGCACATGATCTGGCCAGGCAGTTGTAGACTTCCAGTGGTGATTACATTGTTCTATGATAACTCTGCATTCTGTTTAGAGCCCCATGAAAAAAGATTTGACTGTATCAAATTTTAACTGTAATTGAATTAAAACTTTTTTAGCTCCCAAGATTTAACTGTATTAAAAACACCCCAGTGCTAAAGCAAACCAATGAAAGATGCTTAGCCATACCTTGGAGAAAATGGGTTAGTGCATGTTGCCTACTTGACTGTTAATGACTGATTTCTCATGATCCTGAGCTTTGGATTGTCCATTCCATCAGGTATCACCTCTTTTCAGTACCTCACAATGTGCAGACCAGCGCAAAGCTGATACACAGGGAAGCAGTGGGTATGTGCTGCCAGGCATGGGGTTTGCAGAGAAAGGTGTAGGGAGGCATTTTATTGCAAGGATATCCTTTCTGCAATTACTATCTCTGTGGGCTCCACTTCACTGCTTACCATCATGGGCTTGTGTTTCTGTTAGCAAAAGCAACAGTGGTGATTTGAATGATTTGTCTCCTTTGGCTTTACTCCTCTCTTTGAACTCACCCAAGGTTTTTGTTAATGCAAAAACAAGTACTCAGGCTCTGAAATGACCCATAAGCTTGCAGGTGATGTCTGATAACCAGTGTTCTCTTGCTGCCAGTCAGGAAGGGCTGAGAACTGATAAATCTAGTTGTGATTTTTATTATGCTAATATAGCACTCAAATGGAACATCCTATTGGTTTAAGAAAAGTTATTTTAAAATTATGATGAAATTTTTGTTCTGCTTACAAAGTGTAGGGAAGTGATCTCATGGCAGATAACATATATCCCTGCTATTCTCAGTGCTTTTCAAAGAGGTAAAACTTTTTGATTCATATTACAGTCCACACTGGGGTTTAATAACATAGTCTCATCACAGTGCAGCATGTGTTCCTGCTGGCCCTGCATTCTCCTCCTTGATCTGTCTGTAGGTCTGGTTTATCTGGTTTTTATGTGGAGGAGTGTCTGTGTAAACACAAAGAATCTTAATGTAAATTATCTCAGTGTTGTTAAAAATCATAGTTGAGAGTTTTGCAAGTTCAGATTCTGGAAGCAGAATTATGGCTTAAATCAACATTTGTACTTACTAACTGTAACTCTACGTGTCTTTTGCTCTCCTGTTGCATCTGTGTCAGAATCATCATATTTTTTTATTTATATTTAAGCTAAGCTTAAGCCATTATAGCCCAACAAAGGCACCACTGATATCCAGAATATCACTGTAAATTAGAAATATCCAGATACTCTGCTGTAGGTAAATACGGTGATATCAGCTGCACTTGGTGACACATAGAACCCCTCAGTCCTTACTCCTCCCTCACACAGACCACATAACTGGTGCCTGAAAAGAAAAATAAACACAACCTATGTGTAGGGTAACAGCACTTCCTTGTGCACAAGTTCTAAGCTTCCAGTGATTCACAAATCATGGCTCAGGGACTTTTGGATGAAGGTTTAGATCCCTTTATTACATCGTGTCAGACCTTCTAGCTCTCTAGCAAAGATATGCTGGGTCAGGAAATACTGAAACTACAGTAGAGGTATAGCAGTATCCAGTCCTTAATCCTAGGGCTGTGGAGAAAACTGAAAGGGAAATGCTCTCTTTTAGCATTATCTCAATCTCATTCTGGCTAAATCTGTAAAAACTGTACTAGGAGCATTTCCCCAGTGTAAGTTCTCATTGTTTCACAAACTCTGGAAATGCTCCTGGGTCATGATGGGAGGATAGGCAAGGGACAGGGAAGGAGTGAGATCATTAGTGGTCTTGATTGTTATTTCAGTCATCTAGTCTTCATTGCCTGCAGAATGAATATTGTGGCCAAGACTGTTGTAATAAGATCCTGGGGGAAAAAAAATGGTGTATTCTGAACCCAAGTGTAAAGGATTTGCCTCCTTAAGCCTTAAGCTAGGGTAATGATTCTCCCCTCTAGTCTCAATCATCTTTTTTTTTTTTTTTTTAATATTTCTGTCCCCTGAAGGACAGCACAGAGGCTGCCTGATGAGTATGTGATTTGTGATCAGACAAACCAGACTTTCCTTCAGATATGTTGTTAGTCTCTTGGTACATCCATCTTCATCTTTCTTTGCTGTCCTCTGAACAGCACAAGAAAGCAAAGGCTGTGTTTCTGACCAGGCTAGAGATCCTTCTAAAACTGGGTTAGGCAAGCTTTTGGAGATTTGTCTGGGCTTTTAAAAACCTTCAATTTTACCTGGGGAGCAGGGAGGAAATTAGGAGGCACCATGCAGACATTGGTGTAGACTTCTGCTGACTCACTACTGCTAGATCTCCCCTTCCCCCTGCTCCAGGATATTTTCACGAGTGGGCTCCGACAGTTCTAAAAACACAACTGTAACTGCAGCAGAGGAGTATGTTTTCTGGGTACATTGCCACCCACAGGAAACGAAAAGAGGTTTGTGTTGCTGGTTTGGGTTTTTTTTTTTTTTTTTAATTTTGTTAGAATCATGGTATACCTCTGAATCAAGTAGATTGAAACAAGTTCCACATTTATGTTTGTTGTGTGACTTGTGGAGGCATACAGTACACCTAAATCCCCAGACACATGATTGTGGCTCAGCTCTCTCTGTAAACTCCTGTCCTCTTTGGAACACTTTTACAATTGCATTATCATCTCTCCCTGAAGCCTGGCTCCTGGTTCTCTGTCATCAAGATTCAATCTTAAAAGTAACAATCAGGATATAATGACCAGCAGTAGCTTTGGAGCTATCAAGGTCTCTGAAGCAAGAAACATAGTGTTTATCTCACTCAGCCTCTGGAGACTGGAAGAAATTGTTTATTACTGAAGGTCATGAGGGGAAAGGAGCTGCTCAGTTCTGTGTGCGTGCAGACCTCAGCACAGACTGGCCACACTGGAGGGCAGAGGGGGATTCTGAGCTGTGGGTGTCTATGATTTATGAACCTATGCCCTCAGCTCTCACTGAGCTTAGAACCTTGTAGGACTGAGAGAGCAGAAGCCTTGGTTCTGGCTCAGACACTGGGGGATTGGTTCTGCAAAGTGCTGTGCATACACAGTCTACAAGTCTAGAAGTGAGTATAGATCTGTCCTGAATCCTCTTCCCATTCTTGCTCCTGATTTGAGAAAGCTCCTACTTGTTCCTTCGATGAAGCAAGGACCTTCAGGCTTTGCACAGTGATGTGCAGAACACAAATGTGTTCTGACCATACCTTTCCCTGATGCCAGGACACCATGGCTTCACTGCTACTTTTCCACATAGCAGCCTCCTGCCTGGAAGGGAAAGCAACTCCCTCTCTGTGGCCTCAACATCTCTGACAAGTGCATCTAAAGAAGCACCAAGGCAAGAGCTAAATCTAGGGAGCAAAATAGTTCTCTCATGTTTGTATGGGAGGACAAGAGCGTCCCTGTTTCTGTTAATCATGGCCAAATAGGAAGCAAAAACCCAGGTCTCTTCCTTGGCTGGAGGCTGAGGATGGGGTTGAGTGTCAGGAGTAAATAGTGTCAAGAATAACAACACATCTTGCCTCTTTCATCACTTTATGCATCTACAGGCACCCCCCTTGGCTCTTCATGTTGTCAAGCTGTTCCAGAAACATCTGCAATATTTTGTGAAGGACCTGCAGAAAACAAAGAAAGGGAGTTCTAAAAGAAGATGGAAGCATTTAGCTCAGAAGAGTAGGAAGACCCACAAGGCAAAACATGTATTTGCTCTTTATTACTCAACTGATGATTTTCCATTCCTTAACTGTTCCCTCTCCACAGTCTACTTTTAATAAGAAAGTGAACCACTAGTAGCTGAGTGATAAATATTTCAAAGGTCATGACTCATGTGCCAAAAATTCAGGGGATTGTTCAAAATAATGGATTTAAAAAATCGATATATTTTCTGTTTCTATGATTTTTTTTTTTTTGGTATTTGATTCTCTAGTAACCTGTCATTTTAAAACTTCTCTCCCTACAACTTCAAAGACATCTTTCCTTTCACAAAAACATTGTTTTTCTCCTGAATTCAGTACCTGGGGTTAGCAATGAGGAAAATAACCTCAAGCTAAATATAAAAGTGTAAAGAAAAAACAAACCCTAGAAAAAAATTTAAATTGTAAGTATTCTGATTTGATGATGCTGAACTACTGATGATATTAGTGTATAGGT
>QUSF01000046.1:1215317-1256423 GCA_003676055.1 Chloebia gouldiae | reverse complement strand
ATATGTATATGTATATGTATATGTATATGTATATGTATATGTATATGCATTTGTACTGGTGGGTCCAGGGCAATAACCAATCATGATCTCAAGCTAAAGCAAACATGAAAGGATCTTTTGTAGTGTTGAAATTTGGCAGAACACACATATACCTAACAAGTTTCAATTCATTTGCAAAATCAAAACATAAGAACTCTGGCTACCTTTTTTTGTAGGCCCACTATAAAAAACAATACAGTTTAGCGTCAGTCTTCATGCCTGAGAAATCAGAGTCTGGAATGTATGAGTGATGTAACAGCACTTATATTTTTGAGCACTTAGTACCGGGATGCTTTTGGGAGCATGGGGAAGCTGGTGGGAATAGTGCAATGATGGTGGGGTATTATGAAAGGAGATGGAGGCAGGCCCTACAGAAGGAACACTGAAGGTAGCGTTCTCAAAATGCACATCTAACTCCTTGCTCATGCACAAAAACAAGTGGCTTGCTAATCCAAGTGGGGCTATGGGATGTCTTGGATGCCTGGTGGCTCTTCAGTTCTTCTCTTTCTTCTGCTGCTGCAATAGGATGTAGGGGCAGAAAAAAGGTCCAGGCAGGACCTCATCCAGCTCCCAGCTACAGACAGAGAGTACTAGATCTGGATTTCCTGTGGTGTGTGGCCACAACATAACAAGGAAGTCTTGCCTGGGGTTGTGGTTTCTGAAAACTAGTTATTCATGCTACGGTGAGAGGAGGGAGTTTTCTGCTCAGTGAGGCAGGTGCACCCCTGACCTGCATGCAGGAGCCCCTGCTGGCTCCACACAGGCTGGACCTATTCACAGGAAGAAGAACAATATACTTCTTTTTTTTCCAGTCCCTTTCCCGAGGCAAAATGAAAGCTGTGCCTGTTATCTAAACAAAGATGAGGGATATTTTGCAATGCTCTTGTTCCACCTGCAGTGACATTTTTTCTGTCTCCTACAACTCCTCTCCAATCTTCTATTTGTACTAGCTACTTTCACCTAGATTTGACAGAAGGTAGGGTTTTGGAGGGTGGCAAGTGAAAAAAAAAACAAAAGAAAATAAAAAAAGGGGAATATGGTTAGAAGAAAGGGGAGAGAGGATCCCTGTTTGTGTGCCCAGCAAGGGAAAGGCAGCAGTGCTGTGAGATCAGCCTCTACTCAGTGCCAGTGAATTTGTACTGCAAATAGCACTGAGAGGAGCCAAGCTGCATTCATTCTCTTGTTCGTGGGACCATTTGTATGAAGCAAATAATTGGTCTTTTTCAAACAGATTTTTACTGACTTTTCACATATTGATTGGATGTGCAATTTTTATTATCAATCCCTCAACAGAAAATCAAAAACTGGTGCTGAATTTGACTCTTTCCAGGAAGACAAAAATTTGGTTGAACTAGGATGTCACTTATCTCCTTCCCATTGCATGCACTTTGTGTGGTGACAGCACCTTTAAATCAGATGTAATAACACATCTGGGAGCTAAATCTGTGTGGAATTGACTGTATAAGGGTGCAGAACATCAGATTAATGAGTGCTTGGGAATGACTGTATTTTGAGGCTCTAAAATGCTAGCTGAATAAGCAGCATTAGAGATCATAACAGCATTGCATGGGTTTTACACATAGCACGGATGTGGTTCTTTCCTGTCTGAGATTTTACTTTTGGAGCTTAGTTATTTTAGTACAATAAAGATATCCCATGGAATTGTTTAACTGTGCTACTATTAATTATTTTAATTAGTGCCTAGGAATACCTAAGATAATAGTTCTGTTATGTTAGGCACTGCTGACACCTGTTGTAAGAGAAAATCCCTCCTACAGAGATTTTTCAATCTAAATAATCAGTTGTGGACTGAGAGGAGAAGGCAGAGGCAAAACCTGAAGTGCTGTTTTGGAGAAACAGAGGAAGGAAATTGGAATAATTTTAATTTTTAAACATTTCTGATTTTGAGGACCTTGTTTTGTCAAAAGAGCAAGCCATGTTAATTTCACAGTCAGAAATCACTTAGGGAGCATCCACTAAAATAGCTTTTCTCCACCATCTTGCTAAGGGCATTTCTTCATACAGGAGGGAGCACTGCCCCAACAGGAGTCATCCCTTGCAGGTTTGCCTGTGAGGACAAGTCCAGCTGGTGGTTTAGCCCACAGATAAGACCAGTGTGGCACATGTCCCACCAGCCCCTAGTGATGTCCTTCCCAATTCTGGTGAGCAGAGCACACACACAATCAGCCCCCATGATTCATATAGTCAAAATGAGCCATCTTCTGCTGTTAAATATCACTTTGCTGATGCTGCACGTTTTAAATGGAGGCTTTTCATATCTGGCAGCATTCATTTTTTATTGTGGGAAAGTGTATTTTATCCACTTCTCTTGTATGCAAAATGTCTGTCCTGCTACAGCTCAAACATCTGTAAAAAATTTACCATGGAAAAGAACTGAGCATAAAAAATGTGAGCCTGCACAGATGTTCCTGCGAGCCCTAGCCAGGTAACTTTCAGGGTGTGGATTTAAGGTCTTGGTAGACAAGCCCCCACTCCTCCTCCATCTTACCTATATGCAAGCAATTTAGCAAGACTCAGCCCTTATAGAGGAGCTCCTCCAGTCATTAGGCAAATCAGTTCTTTCAGCTGCATTTGTATAATTGAGGAGCTGCATGGAGGGGCTGTATCCCTTCTCCCTTGCTGTTGGAAAGGGTTTCTTTAGCTTGTTTGCTGAACTATTGAACAGATAACCATTTTTCTGAGTGATCCTGTTTGTCCATAAGCCTATTAGACTGTGCTATTTTTAATTCTCTAATACAGTGTGTTACAAAAAAAAGTACAAAAAGCAAATTAAGTTAGTTACCATAGCAGGTAGCCTCTTGGACTGCAATCAGTGAAGCAGATATTAACATGGAGAAAGGCTCATTAACTTTAGCAAAGAGACTCTTTCCTTGCAGCTAATATGTGAGTCATACAGGTACATATTCTTGCAGAAACTAGGTACTTTTTCTGATCACAGTCAATTGAACTGCCCATATTTTATAGCCATCTGTCTGTTTAGGGGTATGTGTGTGTGAATTGAGTAATGTACTTTAAAATCCTAGCTTCAAAAGCCCAAGGAAGAATAAAGGATTTGTTTACTCATCAATATTTCCATTAAGGCTGGATGAAATCTTCTAAGGAGAGCAGCCGTATTGCAAGATGTTATGTCATCTAAGGAGCTGAATATAGTATGTATCATATAAACTGAGGACTTGTAACAATAACTTTTATCCTGTGATATGGATTTTAATTGTGTATCTGAGTCTCTGATCTTTAGGATTCATTAACCATCCCCTCATCTAACCCTCCACTCATTAGCTGCTGCCTGACACCTTTGTAGCTGTCACCAGCTTTGGGGAGGGCCTGTGATAAATAAAACTGCCCTGTAGCAAAAGGCAAAATGGTTTTGTTTGGTGTTTCTTTGCATTTGAGGGGAGCTGCACACCCTGACAAACACCTGATAAACTCTCACCAGTGAGGTTGATCATGGGTCTGTGCAAAGCACATCTCATTCCTTACCTTTTTCTTGGTCAAATATGAGGACATTTTCTGCTGCCAATACATTTTTTCATCTTCAATAGTAATAACAACTTTCTGAAGATATGATCACTGCCATCTATGCCAGTCAGTCTTCAGTGAGAGAGTTAATGAGAATATATAACAGAGTAAAACACAGGTTTCTGCAAATATTAGAGCTTGGCCCTCTAAGAGGATTTGCAAATTGAAACGGCTTATTTCTTTGTTTTGCCACTGAATAAATAAAGAGCATATTGGATTGTGTCATTCAGTTTGTGCTACTGCTTCTTTGCATCTTTAGACACAAATATTCATGTTGATGTTATAACACAACACTTTCTTATGAAAGGAGAGCAGATGGGCTTCCATGTTGATGCCAGAAAATGGAAGGCAGCAATGGTCATACTGAAGGCTTCATATAGCTGAATATGGAGGGCACTAACACTCCAAATCTATTTGCCATTTTGGTCAGCCAAAGCTGTTGAATGGTACCTGAGAGGTTTTTCTTTTCCTGACAATACAGAGAATTTGAAATTAGGTCCCCTACTGTCAAAGTAAAAATAGTCCCCTACTGTCAAAGAGCCAAAGCAGCACAATGCATGAAAAGTCACCCTGCCCATCCATGGTTGTCATAGATATTTTGCCAGAGTTAAATGGGTTTTTTTTTGGTTTGGTTTCTTTTTTGGTGCCAGAAAGCTTCTTGGATCTCTCTTTCTATAGGCAGAGCAAGCTCTGGCTAGCATATAGAATTTGAACTCTTGGTTTGCTGGCATTGTTCTGACGCTGGGCCCAGGAAGCTGTCGTCTGGATTTTTAGCTCCTGAGAACTGAAATGTTAGACACATACCTGAGAAGAGAGTTCCAAGACAAACTAAGTCATGAACACCCCTTCTCTGAATTTCAAAAACAAGAGCAGTGACCGGTACTTTAGTTGGTATGAATGTACAGTGTCCTGTGCCTTACCCAAAAAATGATGACAAGACTTAGAATGTGTATGTTTCCCTGAGGCATGGTGTGGGTAGGTGCTTAGAATTCAAACCTCAGGAGACACAAATTGGTCTCACATAGCTGATTGCAAGAATAAAACCACTTTATAAGCTATTGGATGTCTGGTCTTCCTTATTCTACTCTGTATTTTGTTCAAGACAGAAAATCAGCCAGGTATCACACAAATCATAAGAGCAAGGATATTGCTTTGAGGATTTGAAATTAACATTACTTCCACTAGAGGTAATAGTCCTCTTGAACCAATCAGAGAGAAACAGAAATCATTCTCTGAAATTAAAGTTGTCTTTTTATTTCACTGTTAATATAATTTATTTTGTTTTAAGCAAGCACTGTCATTCCAGTATTCAAATTACAAATTAGCCTTTGATCTAGATAGATTATTTCAGAAAAAAAATGCATTGCACTCTTATACTTGGTATATTTAGATTAATTACATCCTCCTTATTTTAGAGAAAGAACTTCTTTAGGCTAAGAAATGCAGTAAAGGCTATTGATTAAATGAGCTCACATATCACATATACATGTGGTTGATAAAAGCCACTTAGTATTTCCTGAGTAGAAAAGAGAATTCAGCATTTTCATGTGGCTTCTATTAGTGTCTTATTAAACATTCATGTAATTTTCTTCCTTTTCCCTTACTTGTCTAATAAATATACCATTACAGCCATTAATTGCCCAGAGTTAAGTTGTTTAAGTGCTATAAGATATGCCAAGTAAATTGTTGGCTTCTGAAGTATTGGTTTTCTGTCTAGCTATCTGGTATTTTCACAGTCCCTTGAAACTCCAAATTCAATCATCTCCACAGCAGCAGAAAGGTAATTGAAACATTAGGCACAGCTCAGTCCCCAAGGGAATGAACAAACAAAAGATAGGCAAGCTTACTGTGGTGTTCTACAAAAGCAGCTATATTCCATACTAGGGGGGAAAAAAATCTTTATTATTAGAATTTAAAAAAAACTGCTGAGGTTACAATCCATAACCTTATTGGAGTAGTACAAATGTAAATCGTATTTTCCCCGTTAATTGCATAAACATGATGTTAAAAAATGGTTCAAGTAGCCTGGCAGGTAGACAGACACAGCTGGTGGGAGCTTTGAAATCCACAGCTCAGGATCATTGTTGATTTGGGGAAATATGTAAATGTCAATCCTCACCTTAGATTATTATTCCATAAAACACTTACATTTATTTCACTTAATGCATGTCTTTGCAAAGCACTTGCAGATCTTCTGGAAGTATAGTCCCTCCAGAAAAGGCAGATATGCCAGCACACATTAGGCAAACAGGACAAGAGGTGATTCATGCACAAGTCACCTTGAGGCATTGCAAGTAGGGCTGCTCTGCTATTTAGGAGAACCATGAAGTGAGAGAGAGTAGACTCTTTGTGGGTAGGCCTAGACAAAATAAGCTGTGAGCTGCCTTTTTCAAAGACTTGTAAAGTGGGGAATAAGGTGGAGTTAGGCAGTGGAGACTCAGACATGACAAGCAGGCAAATGGAGAATGACAAGGGGCTCTGAATGTACCTCCAGGAAGAAGGAGTGAGATGATAATTAGGGAGGTATACAAGGGAGGGGATGTGTGGAGGTGATTGCTTTTGGCAAAAGCCAACAGACAAGAAGGGGAAGCTGAGCACAGGAGAAACCAAAACCAGGATGTGTTGGCACTGAAGGAAGATTTAATGACATTGTCTTCAAGAGAGAGCACTAAAAAAATGAGTCTGATTTCATAACAGAGATGATAGCTGCCTGCTGACTTCTTCCAAAAGCTGAAACCCTAAATCCCTCTGTCTGAGAGTATGATACGGTCCCAAAATTATTTTGGCAGGATGACTTTTAGTGTCTGCTCCAGCTTCTCCTGCAGAGCTCAGTAGAGGCTACGCAGCAGCTGCAGAGAAGAAGCAGAGGTGTTTTGGCTTACAGGTGTTTCTCAGCCAGTGAAGGTCACCTGGGGTTGTCCTGGTGACATGGAGCAGCAGTCAGGCCTGTTGGATGTGACATGGAAGGTTAGTTAAAGCAAGCAGAACAGCCTCTTGGCATAGAATTGTCCTAAGCTCCTCAAAGGAGCTCACAATTCCTGGACACCTTATTGCTGAATGAGAAAACATAGTTTTTGTACCTTGCATTCTGCCTTTGTTGCAGGACACCCTTTGTCTCAGGGGTAGGTCACATTTGTATGTACTTTTTGAACACTTCAGTTACCCACACTAAGGCTATGAGCAGTCAGGAGTGTCTTCTGGAACCAACCTAGTGAATGGGTCCTGGCCTCAGCTAACTTTGAGGAACACCAGACAAATAGTAGATGTATTATTTCTTCAGACAAATAGCAGATGTATTATCTCTTCAGACAAATTAATTGAGTCTATCACATGGAACTTTGTATTTCTAAATGAATCCCCACACTGTACCTCAGGAATTTATAAATAGAGGTTTTGTCTCCTCCATCTCTTCAGTGCTTTTAGGTCTGTGCAGTGTGGTTTGTAGAATGCTCCCAGTTTTCTAGGCTTTGGGTTTCACTGTCCTCCCTTCTGCTTTAAAAATCTTCTGCTCTGGCAAACGACAGGTGCCTCAGCAGCACATTACAAATCAGAGCCTGTGAAGAAAATCTGCCCTTATTACACTTTTCCTTTTCTTCTCTCACATTTTGAGGATATTATCAGCTTTGCAACTACTCTTCTGCCCACAAAACAACCAGGATACACTTTGGTAGACTGATCATGATGTTGGAAAGAGGAAAACTATCTCACTACGTCTCTGTCACTGTCTTGGTGTTTTACAGGAAAGGCTATTGTCCTTAACAGCAGGTTTTATTGCACTGAAATGTTTCTAAGATCCTCCCACTTGTTAACTGTAAAGTCAACTTTTTCTTGCAGAAAAAGGAGCTTCGTTTGTTGAAGCTGCTATCCTCTTTCTACTCCAGTTTATCTCCAGTTAATTATAATTGTGTTAACCAAAATCTCTCCTTGGGAAGTAAAGGGCTTGACTTACTTAGCTCTCCCATCTTCCACGCAGAAGAAAATCCTCCTGTTTAAGGTGCAGGATCCTCTGCAGGTGACCACTTTCCACCAGTCTTTACTCAGGCATGAGTCAGCTGTTGCACAAAGTCAGCAGCTTCAAACAGCTGCTGGATCAGATGCTGCCTGAGCGTGCTTGCTGAATAGGAGGGAGAAGGAAGCCTTTTGCTGCCTGTGCTGTCTGAAGCTTGACAAAGCTGAATTTTACAATTTACTCTCTCTCTGCCTTGAACATGCTTTTCATAGAAAGCTACACTGGGTACCTCCTGCTCACTGTGCACAAGGTGTGTTTTCACTCAGCTTGCCTCTACAGCCAAAATGTTCTGCTGCAGCAGAGTATGAGCCACGACAGAGAAAGCCATGTGGGAGATGGGGTGAGGGATGCAGTCAGGTGTGGGTGCAGAGGGAAGTGACTAGGCTGTTCCCAAAGTCCTGTGAGGAACAGAGTGCCCAGGCATCATTCCTCTCCCCTGCAGTTCTTTGTTAGGGATGTTGTGCAAACAGCATTTCACAGAAAATCTCTGCTTGAGGTCAGACATTTCTCACATCCCTAGTCTGTCATCATTAAAGGTTACAACCTACCTTTTTAATGAAGTTTTTTTTCCACCAGTTATAAATATTCAGCAATGACTAAATACTTAGGAATCACTTTTTATTCTTACAAAATCCCATCTTTGCATTTCCTATGAATAAATTAATGCATGTGGGAACTACAGGGATCTTGTGCCAGGAGATCTCTATCACCATGTTCTGCTGAACTACAGAACTGAGTGGAACATTTTCATGTACATAAATTAGTTTCACATGCAAAAATGTGCAGATGTAACAAATTATTTATTGAAAAATGCAGCCTAATAAAGCATAGACAACCCCACTGGAATAAGCAGGATCTCCCAAATCATGTAGCATTTTGACTGTGTGTCTTGAAGGTATTATAATGTAAGTGGAGTAAACATTTGGCCAATAGAGAAAATGGGCAATTCTCCCATTTATGAACCCTGCTGTGGTTTCTGCATTCACTCGGCAAGGGCTGTGGGATTGGTTTCCATAGGAACCATGGGAAAATGAAGGAAAAGCACTTACCTGAAACCCAGTTGCATAATGTTACCACGGCAAGACTGTAGTGAGGCACTGGGTACAGAGCACTGGCACTGATCTGACCCTTTAGGTGTAAGGTATCCCTGCCATTCCCACAGCATGGGAAAGCACATGGGACCTGCGCCCACGGCTCTGGTGTGGCTGGGCTCCGAAACCTGTGATGGAAGATGGATTTTCAGCAGTGAACACCCAGAATTAGAGAGGCCTCTTCAAACACAAAGCATCCAGCACAACCCCCTTAGAGGCCTCCCAATTTTCAGAGCAGTGTTTGGATGATGGGAGAATTGAGCATCTCGTGAATATTTCCTCTGGATGGGTATGCAAAATGCAGGGTGTGCAGTCCAAGGACATAATCCCAAGTGGGCTTGGCATCTTGGTCTTTGTGCTTTTAATTCCTGCTACTTCTCAGAAAAGAATCTGCATCTGCCTCTCCTCATTTCCTTCTGCTTTGCTACATCTGCTGAAGGGGAAAGGCTCAGTTTGTTCTCTCTCTGGGCCTGGGGTCACAAAAACAAGTCTCTGCCTACCTTAGTTTTAGCCCAAAGGCAGACTGCCAGTGGTGGCAGCTCAGCATGGGGAACACATCGTGATGTGCATGATTTGATGGAACATGTGTGGTTCATAAAGCCTGGTCCACAACTGGAAACCATCCTATTCCCCACTCAGACCTCCACTGTTTCTGACTTTGGAATCCTTGCCCCTTTTAAGATGAAAAATATATTTGGCACTGAAGTTCAAAATTAGCAAATTTCCTCTGCAAAGCACTTCAATTTTCACTGGTCCAGCAACTTCTTGTGGCTTTCAAAACAGGACATTGTACTGTATCTAAAGGCAATATCAGCATTTTGGTAAGTGGAAGGAAGAGAAAATTTGCTGTGTTCAAAGGTTTCAGAAGGGGATAAATACCTTGTAGAATGCATACAGTAGTCAGTACAAAGACATATGTGTAAGGCACAGGTAATCACTCCCTCATAAACACAAATATAGAAGAATGTCTAGTTAAATTACTTGCTCTGCTGAGAAATTGCAGTATTTTTCAGGGCTGATATTGAAACCATTGCAAACTATCTTAGAAGCCTATTTATGAATACGAGTTTCTAGAATTTGTTTAACCACCTGGGCTTCTCTGCATGTGATGTAAACTGGGGAGTCTACCACAAACTTGGCATTTATTATACAGATTCATCTGAAAAAGCAGGTGAGAATTTTCTGTTTCTTGGTCTTTGAACATCAGAAAAATAAAACTGTTTTAAAATCCTGGCTCTACTTTTAAGATCAAAAGGAGTCACTCGTAAATTTTTTTCCATCCCATTTTAGTGGAATGTTGCTCTCTGAAGGATATGAAGAGAGTGGTGATGACTTATTGTTGAAAACAAAACCATAGTGTTTACTGTCATACCCATCAAAGAAGCAGGTCACTGTGAGAGCTACTTTGCTAAGACTAGAAAGCAACTAGGTTTGGTTTTATTTGAGTGCCATGTTTCTTTTGGTCCAATGAAAACCTCTAAATGTGCCCTGGAACCTAAAAATGGCCCTGATAAAATCATGGGATCTCTGTCTATGTCTTCTGCAGATTGGGTTGAACATGATTCAACTGAGAACATAATTAATGTAATCCAGAAATAAGTGAACTCCTTGGTGTCTCCTGTTTCTTTCTCTGCTAGGATGCTGTACTTGACGTACTTGACATATTAGCAGTTCTGAAGTTGTAGTTGACTATTTATGGAGGAAGGCAAGTGTTCGATGGCTTGAGACAAATTGGTTTGAGGAGTTTTTCCCAGGAGCTGTGCTAGAAACTATGCCCATTGACCATATAAATTGTAGATAGGCCTTGTGTTTGGTCTGGCCAGTGACATTGCAGGACTTGGCTTTTTCACTTGCCCTTCTACATCAAGAACTTTGTGGGAAAAGAGGTGTTCTGGCCATGGGAGGACTTGGACTGGACACTGAAGCTGCAGGAACTTCCAGCCTGGTGACTGACAAATGCAATGCTGATAGCCAACACTGCTGCAGCCCCTCTGCCTGCTCATGTGTCTCGACACCCCTGTTATGCAGAGAGAGCAAGGCACCCTTCCTTGCATCCTTTACTTTGCTCCAGCAGATTCTGTGACTATTTCTGGATGAATGCCTAGATCTGGAGCTCATCACTGTGTGATGAGCCAGTTCTGCCCAGCATGTAGCCTGATGCCTTAGTGTTTGGTTTGGGATCCTAGGCAGCAGAGATTTCTCAAGAGGAAAGGTCTACAAAAGCACTTGTCTTCAGCGGGTGATGAATGTTTCAGGAAATTTGGTGTATCTGATTATGCACTGCAGCACCTTTTCCACAGTGTTTTGGAACCAGTTTTGAGACGGGAGAAAATGGATTTTGCATGTAATGTATTTTTGCATATTACTTATAACTCGCATTGAAACACACACATTAGGCAACAGCACACATCTCTACTAGTAGCAGCTTTTGATTGACAGAGTCACAGGAAGGATGTATCACTCAGGAGGCAAAAGAGGAAACAGAAATCACTCTGGTGAAATGGCAAAAAGTGGGGATATACTCATACAAAAAAATATTGTTTAAGAAATGGAAATCTAGTTCTTGTAATGCTAATGGAGCGGAAACTAATCTTCTACCTTTCCTGCCAGAGTGGAAGCAGGATAAAAGGAAATTTCAAGAGCAAAAAGCCAAGGATACAAGGGCAATAATAAATTATTTGCTGTGTATAGAAATATGAAGTTTGCAAGACAGGACGTGTCTGTACTAGACCATTAGAGTGTGAAATGGACAGACCCATTGCAGAGATACTAAATAGTACTTTTCTCTTGGCCTTAAAGCCAAAAGTTATTGGAAAATAAAGATTCTCGGTTTATTTTATGTTACAGCTATAGCTAGTAAGCATGAACTAAGGAGGCAAAGGCCTCAAAAAACCTCAACATATTCCTTAGTAATGAGGTACTAAAATTAAGGCAGAATTTATTTATACTAAAAGACTGAAAAAAATTGGGTAACTATCTGTAGCCCACATACAGCTGTAGCAGTAGCAGACAATGTTGGAAGAGACCAGAATACATTTTGAGCAGGCAAGATGAAGGGACCAGACCTCAATGAAAGATTCAAGAGGAAGATGACTCCATGGGGTTTGTACCCAAATTTTCAGATTGTTTACTATTCCATTCCTGACTTGTCTGACACATCAAATTTTTTTCCCTCTTTCTCCAAAATGCAGTGTCCACAGGGAAAACTATTCCTCTTTTGTTCTTCTCTGTCTGGGTAGGAGCAGTGGTTGTGACTAACTCAGAACCCACCAGTACATTCAAGTTGCTTCAGTTGTTTCTTTCATTGTGCACTGCCAGTTTGCAATGCCCTTGCCTAAAAGTGAAACTTAACTACAATTGTGTGGCCAAATAGTCATTTTCACTAGGGGCTTTGTGACATTATTCATAAGGCTCTCTATGCCTCACCAATTTAAATCATGGTGTATCATCAGGGACTCTGCCACCTAATCAGTCCCTTCCCTCTTCAGGTCATTACAAAGCAAGCTGAGGCACAGGGGCTCTAATGCTTCTCCTGACAGCATTCTGCTTTCTTGCTGAAAAATGGTTGATTTTGTACCCTGTTCATTTCCTACCTATTAACCACATTTTAATATATGACAAGACCTATGCACCTCAGGTCCATAAAAGCCCTGATAAAAGCCTTCAGAAGTCCTGAGGAAACATCAGTTCTGCATGCAATGAGGTCTTTTACCTCAAAGCCTTCATTGGGGTCCAGTCACCTCATCTTGCTGAAGCCACGGGAAGAAAAGGGGCAGGTAGGGAAGGTGGCAAACATGACAGACATGGAAAGAATAGAATATTGCCTTATGTGACATTCTAAGATTGAGGGCTGTAGGTCAACCTTGTCTTCTCCCTGTGATAGTAATAGGATAAATAAAATAGAAGTACAGAGTAAAACCAGAGACATCAGGAGCACCAGTAAGATGTGCCCAAATAATCCATTGTGTTGACTTTGACCGGCCAGGAGGGCTCACTTCTGCATTGTTGTCTGATGTGGGGAAGGTGTCCAGAGGGCTGCTGCCCTGGGTGCCCAGCCACCCATCTCCCAAGACTGAGCTCACCTTTGTAGGGATTTGGGGCAGTAGTCATCAGGTGAGGGATTATCTGCAGGCCCAAAGCTGTGGTTTTCCCTGCTTCAGGCACCAGCAGCTCTGCTGCTTTGCACTGTCTTTGCAGAGAGCCTGGAAATGGTTCAGCCGAGTAACTATGTCTACACAGCAAGCTGGCATTCACTTTGAAAAGACTAGATTCATATTATTGACACAAAGATGTCATTTGGAGTCCCTCTTTGCAAAACTCCTCTCCTCTGCCTGGTAGGAACAGGATCATTAAAATTTCACATTCTGGGCCCCAGGATTCTTCACTCAACTCTTATCTGGGCTTTTCAGTCCTTAACAAGCAAGTAATCAGTTTTCTCCTTATGGACAACTTTCTATGTCTTGTTAAATAGCACACTCAGAGATGTGCTGTCTCTGAGGTGTCTTCATTAGCCCGTTCACTGTGGACAGTGGAAGCAGTCTGACAGGCACCACTGGGTAGACTGAGATGGTTGCAGGGTTCCTCACAGAACTCCCCTGAGCCTCATTTGTGGCAGTGGGAGTCCAAGCAGCTTCAGCTCACGTAAAGCAGGCAAGCTGACTCCTCACATTCTTCCCCTGTGGTTCAAAGCAGGGTCTTCTTACAGACTGCACTGCACATAGATGCCATGCCAAACAAGTGGGTGAATGATGTTCTCCTTTCCACTTTGCCCCATCAAGCCATAAAGGGCTGGATTGTCTATGGGGATGCAGTGGACTGATACAGGATTTATCCTGTGTGTGCATTGCCTCAGGTTGCCTTGTCAGAGGAGACTGTGGATGGCAACGTGAGGGCTCACCTTGGTGGTGTGACCTCAGTCTGCACTCAGAGCACCATCATGTTGGGAACCCATGGTTTCTGTGTATTTTCTGCTGCTTACTTTTCTTTGACAATTCCTCCCTGCCCAAACTGTGATATCTGCATGAAATTAATGCCTTTCTCTGTGTGTGTGTGTATAGACTTGTAATAGCAAGCACACAATCAGGTAGCAGATCAGTTATACATCATATTGTTGCACAAGGTGTGATGTCCAATGCATGAAGATTTATAGGCAGAGTTCATAGCTGATGACCTGTGCTAATTCTAACAGTAAATGAATTACTTTTAGGTGAAAAAATAATAAAAAAAATAAACAGGGAGATTAAAATTTAAGGTAAATTCAGCTAAATACTAAAATATATTTAAGGGAAGGTTGTATCTGTGAGGTATCTGTTGTCTAAACTGGCTGGTGCATCACTGTGATGGGACCCAATGCTATTCCAGCACAAATATCAGGAGACAACTCATCATCCAGGACAGGGGAGCTGTGGCAAGGAATAGCCATGTCCCCTCATACACACATTATTGGGGAAGCTGGGGCTGGAGTCTACATAAAGAGATACAGCAGGTCTTCCCCCAGTGCTCTACTAAGTGATCAGATTCCAGTTAGCTCCTCCTGCCCAGAGCTGACCTTGACCCTGGCAGAATTGACCAAGGTAAATTCTGGACACTGTCTTTTCTGACCAAACTGATTATCAGAAAAGAGAACTTCAAATGTAGTTATGATTTTGTCAAGCATCAGATGTTTGTCTTTCTTTGTAGTCTGTTATGAAACTTGTCTCATTGCTGTTAATGTTCTGATTTTGTTTTCCAGATCTGTACTCTGTATGGCTCTCAATGTTAACCAAATGCACTTTGGAATTCAGTTTGGGTTTTCCTAAGGAAGAAGCACAGGAATTGGAGGAGATTTTTTTTTTTTTTTTGCATAATGCTGGATCATACTAGGCAACTTCTCAGCACTTTGTACATTTAACAGATTCTGAACCTTGATTCTCATGGAAGAAAGTAGTAACCCTCACAGGTACTAAATGCTCCTGTGGTTGAAGACAAAGAATTACCAGTGGGTTGCATGATTCATCTCTGCCCTCACTGCTGAATATATGAGACAAAAATAAAGTGTTTAAAAACCATATATCCTATTCCAACAAAAAAAATTCAAAAATCAATACTGAAATAGTACATTCCAGGCAAAGTTCCCCTAAAACAGTAGGACAGAAATTTCTATTTTTAAACTGATTGTTTTTACTATTTTTTTTTCTGTAGTACAGGAAACAGCTGCACTTTGCTGTAAGAAGGAAAACTCAAACAAAATGGGAGAAAAAAGTATCTTCACATTAAACACATCCTAGAGGTTCTTTACTAACACATCACTGTGTTAAGAGTTTCTCATCATCACAACTGATGACACAAGCTATGGACTCATTCTGACTCAGAATACATTCTGAGAGAAGATACAGAGTGAGGTGGCACCAACCTGGACATTCTGGTCCCGAGGCAGCAGCCTCTGGAGTATAAATCAGACCCTAACTGTATTTCAGCTGATGCTATTGATACCAATGCTTTTACTCTGTTGGATGTACAGAGGGCATCATAACAGTGTCCTACCTGTAAAAACTAGACCAAACATCAGTGGATTCATAAAAAGCGTGTAAATGGAAAGACAGACACATTCTCCTGCAGATTGTCTTTAGAACAGGTTTCCCAGGAAACTGAGTTCTGCTCCTGTCCCAGACCTACATTCCTGACAGGATTAACTCCAGTGGGCTGAGGAAACATCCCTCCTACTCTTCTGTGAGCGAGCTTTTTTTCAGCCTCAGTGGCTCTTAGTCATGTTTCCAGCAAACAAACCTGTACAATGCTCAGCTTTTTGTAAGATGGGCTCCCTGCAACTCCATTGCTTCCCAGACATCCAGTGCAGACTATTCTTTGGTCTGCTCCTTTTTAAAGCCTACCACGATGGTTATCTGAGCTGTTCCTTTAGCTCCATTATTGATCTTCACCTCAGTGGCAGATCTTCACCACCTGTAGCTGTGAGCTACATCCATGCATCTTTCTGTTGCTGTTTGTCCCTGAGAAGCAGAATTTATCTTGAGATTGGACCTTGCTGTGTTTCAATATCCCTCCACTTCCTTTAAGGCCTTTGACTTGGGCCCAGTTCTCCATGGCCACACAACACTATGATCCCAGTACTACAGATGAAATGAAAAAGATGAAAGAAATAAAGAGTAGAGAGGGATTGAGTTGGTTTTGAGGATGATCACAGGTGCAAGTGAGAGCACAGAGGGCAAAGCTCCTCATTTTAGTACACTCTAATCAGCAGTGAGGCAGAGCTGACTATGGCTTGTGTAGGTTTCTATCTGTGGGCTTTTGTGCATCTGTGGGCTTCTGCCATGTGGCTGCCCCATCTCTACTATATGCTAGTTCAGATATCAGTTCTGCAGCACTTGGGAGAAGTAAATGCCCCATAAATGTGAATTTGCCACCTTCTGGCATGTCTCTGCTTCATACCATATATTTCAGCTCAGCAGCTCAGTTCCTTGTCCTGTTTTGCCACTTTCTCTGAACTAATTTAATGCAAACAGCCCTTTAGGTGATGTTATGGAAAGCACCTAATAAATGAGTTGTACAAGGAAAGAGTAAGCCATTACCAGCACTGGCCATAGCATAGCAAAACACTAAATTTACAGCAAGAAAACATTTTCGTTTGTAAGAATTAGAATCAGCTAGTTGTCATAGTACTGACAGGCAATTATAATGATGATCTCTGGTATGGGTGGCAGTGATTGTCTCCAGGCTCTGGCATGGAGCTTGACCTCACTCAATAAGTCACAGAAAGGCAGAAAAAGAAGTGCCTTTCACTGTCACCAGTAAATGCCTTGACTCTCCCAGAACTGCATTGCTGAAGACATGTGAACTAGCCATCAGTGAAGAAAATCCCCTGATGGCTGTGACATTGCCTTTCTATCATGTTATAAATAACCAATAGCAAGAACCAAGCTAGATGAGCTGGGAATTTATCAGTTTGTACACAGGTTATAATCAAGGGGAAGAAGTGCTTTTGTTGTTTCACCTTTGAGGGTAAGACCCTTGTAAGCTCTGCTAACTCCATAAAAAATGTAAAGGAATTCCTGGGAGAATGATAAATATTACGTAGGAAGCCAATATCTTGGCTGTTTGAGGGTTATTTGTGCTTATTTTTTTTTCCCCTTCCAGCCTGCAGTATTATTTTGAGTAACAGAAACACTTTTTTGGAAACGCAAAACATGGAACTCTTTGTCCTCAGCTAAAGGCCTTAGAACCTTCATTTTTTTTCTCTTGCTCCAAATGAACTGCAGTAAAACACATGGTAGTTTGTTTCCCATTTGTTATTTAACAGCCTCAGGTGGCGGGTGTACTGTGGCATGGCAGCAGCTCAGTTGGTTGAGATATAGGCTCAGAAAGAGGGCTCTGCTCCCATCCCAGCTGACAGAGGTCACAGCTCCACTCCCAGACCCCCGGCACTGTGTTACATGATAAGTACAACAGAAATATACAAACTTAACAGAAATATACAAACTCACCTCACGCTTTCCTTGCTTGCAAAGCAAGCTGTATTTAAAGAAAACCAAAACAAAACTGGTTAACATGGACAGGTCTGTTCAATTTTCATTTTGCTTCTGGAACTTAGCTCACATTGAGAGTTTTAATTATTTCTAGGAACGCGGGTATTGCTGTCAGAAAGACCATGAATGGTCACCTTATTAATGATGTCTTCTCTTGGAATGAGCAGAAGGGGTGAACAGAGAACCCATCCCAGATGATATCGCATCTTCAGGGAGGATTTGACTAATGAAAAGGAAGGAGGGGTATGTATGACACGGCTGTTCTAGGTCTGGGTCTGAAAACTAAAAGAGGAATTTGGAGGAAAGCCAGGTAGATGTATCTCCTTGGAAGAGATACACACAACCTAAACCTTGGCATATGTGACCCTGAATGGTACTCAAAATAGAACAGCGATCAAGATGAACATTTTTTGTCAAATTTTGCCAAATTCTGCCAGCAAGTTATACCTCAGTCATGCTGATTTGCTAATAGAAACTTGATTATTTAACTATCAATGCCACGAAACTAATCTCTTGTCCAGAAAATAAAACTTATGTGTTCCCTGAATAATCACCAACCTATTTTGGAGGAGGAGGTGTTATACCACCAATAATTGCAGCATAATCACATGGAGGGAGACATGACCATGACTGCTGGTCTCAAGCAGGGGCCACTGCCAGTAAAAAATGCCAGCAGAATTCTCAAATCTGTACAGTTTTCAGATACATCCACTGATTTCCTTTCAGTTTCAAGAAACATGGGACCACACCATCTTCCTTTGGTGCTGGTGGAAGGGCTGTAGGTAGCTGAAGACCTGCCCTTCTCCACATCAGTTAAAAAAGCAGAAAATATCACTGATGTTGAAGGACATGGTATCTTGTTTGGCCTGTCCTCAGCTCCTGCAGGCAGCACTGCTGAGGTCAGCAGGATGGCTTGTGTGAGCAGCAATAGCAGAAAATAACAGGAGTGTCCCCAGAGTCAGGTTTCTCTGAAGAGCCTTGCACTATTTGCAATACTGTCCATCTGCACACAGGCCTTCTCTGGAGCAGCAACCCTTCCCTTCCTTAAGGAATGAGAATGTTGCTACAATGCAAAATCTCTCTGGAAAATCTCTCAATTTCTTGCCAGCCTTTCACCCATTTGGATGCATTCAGAGTCCTTTTCTGTTTTTTTTTTGTTTTGTTTTACTTTGCTTTCTTCTGTGTGTGACACTGAGAACAAGGAAGAGGTTTGTAAAAACTTGAGCCTAAGATGCATTTTGTATGCTGGATTCATTCCTTAAAGGGATTTAACTTGCATATTAAAACCAGATCATTGCTGTAGGTGAGCATTTTGCGCAAGGTCATTGCAAAAGGAATTGCTTCTTTTGTTTCTTAGCAAATTATGCTGCTCTCCTCAAATAAAGTGCTCAAGAGAGAGGCAAAGCAATTCTGTATTTAGACAGGTATACAAATAATACAGTCATGATACATTGTACTTCTTTGCTCCCTGCTCATAAGTGACTTAATTTTGAAAAAGAACTATAAAAGGTGAGGAGTTTTCTCTCAGCATTACTACAGTGAGGCAATTTTCCTTTTCCCCTCTTCTTTGGTCTATAACTGGAGCAGTTATACAATATAACTTTAATTATCTGAATACAAAATTTATTTCAGTTTCTCATGACTCAGATAAACATGAAACTTCTGAGTCTGCAAATGCTACAAGGAAAAGCTCAGACACTCGTAGAACTGCAGGGAAAAGGGTTTTGCCTTGTTTGCTAGGAATTTTTTTGGTTTGGTTTGGTTTGTACTTTTTTTTTTTTGGAAATATTATGTCATCATCATCATCACCATCATCATCATTATCATCAGATTTTGCATTGTGCCTCATCAGCCTGGGAGCTGGGGTTATCCAGGGCTTGGATAAGCAAGGTTTTCAAGTGACTGGGAAACTCTATTGGTCTCACCTGCTGTACCAGCTCTACAGAAATTTTCCACCGTATTTAAAGGGTAACTGCCTTACATAAAATATTTTTTAATTAAAATGTTTGTTACTGGGTCTTCAGCCAGAATCAGCTGTGCAGGTAAAAAGTGGAAGCAGATAGGCTTTTGTGTGTTCACCCATGCAGCTGTGTTTGTGCTACTGCCCAAAGCACTCAGCACCAGCAAGTAGCAAACCTTACTCTGCCCTGCTGCCTCTAAGAAAGCCCCTCAAAAGGATGCACTTTAAGGTCAGAGGATCCAATGCCAGGTTATTCCAATATTTCTGAGGACATTAGGCACATACAGTTGATATTGCTGTGTTCACTGATGCTTGCTTCATGAAATGAGACACAGACTCAAGGTACTCTAGAGAGGCTTTGTATGAATATGTAGGAGTATCAGAGGCAGAAATTTCAAAGCTCTGTACCAGTCAGTGTGCTTAAAGAAGCCTGGGAGACCTCCTACTCAGCAACATTGCCCTTAAGTGGCAGGTGTATTGCAGCAAGCGATGTTAACTTCATCAGAAAAAGCCCAGGCAAGCACAGATGCATTTTTCAACTTGGTGGGCACTATCTGTTTTATGCTTTTGTTGTCAATAGAGCTATGATTGCCTCTATGACTTAAAAGTCCTTGCTTTGAAAAGTGTGGATGGAGGTGTTACACCATCTTTGATTCTCTTTTATGCAGGGCTCTTTTATTCTCACTTTAGTGTCTCAACCCTGTCCTAGTGTAACTTTTCTCCCACAGAGATGGATAGGTTATGCTTACTGTCTAAAGAATAATTTGGATCTTAGATAAATTATCCAAGATTATAAGGAAATTTCCTGTTGTTTTTGCTTTAATTTGCCTACAGCTGGCTTTGCAATATCCTTTAAAAAACATCCATCTGCAATTAATCTTGATCTTGTAGTATGTAATTCTTGAACTTGAATAAATGATGAAAAATAGTTTTTCCTCCATAATAAAAAAAAGGAAATTAAATTAAGGGTTCAGAATTAATTAACTGTTGCAATTCAAGACTTCAAAATCCTAAACAACTTTTTTCAGTATCTTTTAGTACAAGAAGAGGTACAAATAAAGATATTTGGGAGGAAAATATTTTTCTTAATGAATCTTTTCATGACAATGATGATGATGATGTTGAGACAGCATTACTGTCATTCCAGTTCCAGTAAAGTGGCTAGGAAAAATAACCAAATGCCACCTCGGAGTGTCACGTACATTGTACTTTAGTTTCACAGTAGAGCATTAATGTTGTTCTGTCATTTGCAATGGGGAAGTCTTAGTAATTGCTTCTGAACATAGGATCTTAGTGTACACTTGAGACTGTTGAATACATCTCACTGCAATGCAGGACAAATAGACATGAGCATCCAGTGCTTCATAAAATGCATAAAAATACATTATTGTTATATTAATCTGTAATATATTAATGATACATTATCCCTCTCCTCTCCACCTAGTGAAGAATACAGTGATTGGAGGGGCATAAACACTCACTTTATAGATAGATTGTAAGTAATAAAAATCCTAAAGTCAAAGTTTTATACAGTTTAGGTATAATATCTGTTAATTTTTAGATATGCTTTCAGATTCTGTAATGCTACAGCTTTTGCCAAGTGTGTTATGAGACTGTAAAGTGCTTGTGCCTGTTGAGCTTCTCTCTGAATTACCTTGTGGCTATTTAATGCAGCGAGCATGTGCCATATTCTGCCAAACACAAGATAATGTGAAGCTAGGAAAGCAAACAGCAAACTGCTTTAGTCCCAATCACAGGCCATCGAAAAATAGCTGTTTACTGTCTTTCATATGAGAGGTGGTTTCAAGCATTTTGTGGTATAAATGGTTGTCTTCTTACTGTGCAGGGAGCTACACTGTTAATACCGAAAAACATTTACATAAACAAAGTATGTTCTTCCCAGATGGAATATATTACTGTGGCTGTACTTTGAGCACACGTGAAACATTCCTCCGTTTCTTCCATGACGACACTTGGTCTGGAATTTGTCACTGTAAAACCTGAACTGCAGGGAAGCCAGCAAGGCACCTACTCCAGCATCAAGCCCCAAACTGTGTAACATCAGGCCTCCTCCACTGCAGCTGGGAATTGTCCTCAGCAGAGCTGCAGAGGGTCTGCCGTGCTGTTTACTGTCACAGAGAGATAGACTGAACGACAATTAGGAATGGATCTGGATGCCAGGGTTTATTTGAAACCCACAAAGATTAGAGCTTTTACCCTTTTTGATATCTTACACAGACATTATTTGCTCTTTGGCATTACATTAGTGAGGTCCCAGCTGCTCTCCCTGCAGTGAGGTTTTTTGCTAGTGCAGGATACTTGGGCAGAAAGTCATGTTTCTTTGTGCTGTACCACTTTACAGAGCTACCTAACTTTGGCATCAGCAGCCAAGGACCATGGTAATTTAATTTCATTTTTCTCCATCTCTCTGATCTCTCAAGTTCTCCACCACATTCAGGATCTTTCCTCCAGCTAGGTGGTTTACCTTCCTCCTTTCTCATCCCATTTTCTTTCCAAAACCACCTCTTTAAGGGAGAATTTTAGTTTTTGCAACAGGTTTCCTTTCTGGAGATTCTAGCACCTGATTTTCTCAATTCAATTTGTCTACCTACAGAAAGACAGTGTATGATAAGCCTCCTAACTGGTGGTGCTGTCTGAGGGTTCTCTATTCACTGGGTGATTTGGAATGTGCCTCTTTTCTTTGTCCATTTGCTGCCAAGCTTACAGCCAGTCTGTTCTGATGGTGGGTAGCAAACTCTCAGGATTCTGCCTGTGTGTTCAGGACACTAATTAAAATTTGTTTTGCATACCCTTACCCATACTCAATTATTTGCCACTTGTGATACCATGCTACTGCCTGTTGACTTTTCACCACAATGCAGCACAATGTATGACACTCGAATATTGGGCCACCATCTCCTCCAATGGCTTGTTATTACTGTGCATTTGAAAAGTAGCGCTGCTACTACCAGCTATCAGCATGCAATTAGATTGCAGCATCATCTGGACACCTCTCCAGGCACCACAGCCTCATTGCAGGGTTCCTTGAAGCCAAGTGCTGCTTTGCCACTTGGCGTATTCATGGAAGCCCTGCTTAGGTGGAATTGCACCTGACACATGAAAGAGCACCGCAGCACAGCAAGTAGAACAGCAGCCCAGTGCCACACAGCCCTGGCAGGTTTCTGCTTTCTGTCACAAGACAACATGTGAAACAAGGTGGTACATTTTGTTTCCTCACACCACCAGCATAATCATAACACTATACCCTGGAGAGACATGAAGGTGAGCAGTGAGCAACAGCCTGGAAGAAGTTCCTTGGAGCTAACCAAAGCCAAGTGCTTTGTTTTCATGCTGTAGAACTGGAGGATTGGATGGGCCCTGAGAACTGGCCTGGGTCGCTCCATACAATGCATCAAGACAAATCCAGTCACATTTATACTGAAAAAAGTGAGGATTTAAATCTAGGTATAATGTGTTCTCAAGGACCCTTCATCAACTCCTGTTAAGAACACTTTTTCTATGGTCCAATAAAAGTTTTCCTGCTGAATTATTAAACCTGTGAATTTTTGTTCTACCCAGCAAGGATAAGAACTCCTTTTTCTCTTTCACTTTGCAAATTACTCTTATGCTTTTATGTAGCTTGTAGGTTTTTTCTGTCCCACTCTCTGCAGGGGTTGTCCAGTCCTCCATTTATGCTGTAGAAGATGACATGAGTCATGCTGACATTCTGAAAATTTTACTGGTATGAAGATTTTTGGTTTAATGTTTTTTCCAGGTAGTAATTTCTTCAGAAATCTATGCAAGGCATTAGCAGCACTATTTTCACAGAACTTACATTTTGGATAAATGTTAGTATTAAGCTTGCATTGTCATTCTTTAAAGCAATAAGTCTGTGCAATTCCTTTCAGGTAGTTCAATCCACAAGAATTGCCAAATATACCTTACTATAGCACAGTAATTCCCTGTAAAGTTGCTGCTATTCCAGACAAAGGGCTTGGTTTTTCTGTAGGTAGAATCAGTTCTGCAGCAGGCTCTCCAAATTATTTCCTCCTCTGGTTGTTTGTGCTCATGAAGTGCAGCTTTATCTTAGAGAGTTTGAAATTGAGCTTAAACATCCCACTTTAAGACAAGTAATAGGGATTTATGTTTTTGTAGGTCACCAAAGGTTTGCAACTTTATGTTTCTAAGCATCAACTTCTGCATGGAGACAGCTCTGAAGATTATGTTCTTCAGATTCAGATTAACTAACTTCTCAATCTCTCCTTACAAAAAAAGCATAAAAAATACATGTTCAACAGTTGGTTTAATTCTGCATTGCTGTTGAGCTTTGTCCCTGATTCCTTCTTATAAACCTCAGTTCAAATATTCAGTTTTCCAGTTGGTCTGAAAACAATTAATGGAAGAAAGCAAGTGATGGATCTCTTTCTAGTTCAGAAATTGGAATTACATGTTGATGAAGTAACATGCAAGATGACAGACCAATTTTTCACCATCCCTGAAAACTGCTGGTAAGTTCTCAATGATTGTCTTGGAAGCATCTAGGACAGAATAAGGTATATCTAATAGTTAGCCAAAGCATTAAATATAATGACATATAATCTATAATGACATAACATCAGTGTAGCTCCATCTGTACTCAAACAACCGTGATCCCAATTTAGGAATCCTTGTTATTGTGCAAAACATGTTACATGCTGCCATCCTAAGTAGCACTTGATTCATCATTTGGCTATCTTAATTTCTAGGAAACAGACTAATGGGGAAATGTTACTCTGCATCAGCAGTTCAAATATATTTTCAAATATATAGTTCAAAGCAGAAGATTAGTATTAGGTTTTGCTCTCATCCAGGTGTATCTCCTCTGTATCCGCTTTCCTGCAGACACTTTGCTGCAGCTGACAGCCCACCCAAACCCCCCGTGCAGGCAGGACTTTGTCCCGGGTGAGTGAGGCCATCCATCATATCCCAAAGAGTCAGGAAGTCCTGGGTCATGCATCCCCACCACCAGCATGCTACACCTGCATCTGGGCACAGACCAGAGTGAAGCAACCAGAGCTTTCTCCTTGTGCTGTCTCTTTTCACCTTGTGCTGTCTCTTTTCCCTTTATGTTGTCTCTTTTCTCCTTGTGTTGTCTCTTTCAGGAATGTGTTTAGATGCTATTCTTCATTTGCCCAAAATTTTCTTCTGAAAGGTTTCCTGGAGAGGATGATGCATCAGGAAGGTCCTGGAGATGTCACTCTGAAGGCTGGGACACCACAACATGAAGGCAGTGCTTTATGATAAGCACATGCCTTTCCCTTTGATCTTTATTATGACTTCCATTTCAAAGCCTCAGACCAAATAAATAAGTGAAATAGAAATTAAAAAGCAAGTCCTGGTCCTTCTCACATTCACAGCTGAGCAAATCTGGTGGAATTCTGGTGCAATTATTCCTATTTAATAATAATATAATTGCTGTGGAAATGAACTAAGAATAAAGTCTACTGTATCTATGTCTTTTTACATTTGAGAAGAAGCAGTCTAACACTTTTAGAGGTTTTTACAGCTCTATGAAGTCTTTAACCAAACTACAAAATGACAGAAAATGGAGACTGAGATACCCACAATAAAGTTTCAGAATCAAAGAACATTCCAACATTTAGTGATATAACTGTAGTTTTCAAATGGCTGATAAAGGTGCAACTCATGTCCAAAATGGAAAGACCTAGCACCACTACATATACATTTTTTAACACATACAATGCCAGTCCTAAGCAAGTTTTGAGGTATAGAAGGGGGAAGTAATTTTGCATTTTTACATCAGATTTGTCCAAATTTCTAGGATTTTAGCCTAATCATGTCTCAGGAGAAAATATTTTTTTATTATTTGGCAATAGCAACACATTTCTTCCAATTTATTTTTTTACTTTTCTGTCTGTACACTGACACGCACATGCATTTCAAATTCTGCTTTTATGTGCAAAGAAAGATACCCAGTTTCTACTATAAGTAGACAATGACTGTATTTATCCCTCATGCAGATATGACAGTGTGTAAACACAGGTGGGCTGTACTTAAAAATTAGCAAATACTACAGTTTGGGGTATTTTTTTTCAATTCAGATCATAACAACTACTAAAACATTTAATCTTAAAGTAGATTAAAAAAAATAAGACACAGGGGGAATAGAGTGCTTTTGAAATATTTTCATTGACGTTTGAGTTCTGTGCACTTAAACTAGAGATCAGTATATTGAAAGGAAAATCCAACCAGCTTGTCTCCAAAGACACAGCAGTAACTGGGGACTGCAGTGAGAGTGAGCAGCTGGGAAACAAGAAAAACAACATGAGTAAGGATGTTTAAAAAACCTAAATGTGTCACTGCCAATATCTCTGTGATTTTCTTCCTAAGAGTTTAACATAGGATTAACTTAGGGACATGGTATAGTGAAGTTGGCAGTGTTGGGTAAATAATTGAACTTGATGATCTGAAAGGTCTTCTCCAGCCTAAATGATTCCATGATTTTATGATTTTATGATCATTTTGAAGTTACACCAGCCTTTCAGCCAGATTGCTTGTGTGTGATATCCAAGAAAGAAAGCAAAGAAAGAAGCAAAGGTCTTCAGGAGAACCCTCAATTATTTAATTCAAGGAAAATCTACTTTGTGCTTGAGTGCGAGGCAGGCATAAGGAGGAGGTGAAGAACTTCCCTCCCTTGCTTTCCTAACATTCAGTCATAGCAAGCTCTCAGCAGCTCTGGTAAGTGTTGAAATTCAGACTGTACTTCTGAAGTGCAGACAAAACACAGTTTTCAAGAGAACTAATGCATAAGGAGACCAAGAACTCCCTAAGGCTGGAAGAGTACCCCAGGGTCAGGATGAGTGAGGCTCCTGTGCAGCTATATGTGTTCACTTTGTTAACACTCACACATATTATTGAAGATGACATATTTTTAATTTTCAAACAGAAATTCTGTATCTGATCAACAGTACAATTATTTGCACTGAAAGAGAAACATCTAATGTGAGCTAAATACTAGATGCTAATAAATTATGAAAATGAAATGTTGCCATTTTAATGAACATTGTCACACATTGTACCTGTCACAACAGGTACATCTCTATTTTCACAGCAATCACATGTTTTCATGACAATAAAAAGTGGTTTGCTTCAAAGAGGTGATTGTGCATTTTAAGAGTAGGTAGGTCAGACCTGCAGAGAGCAAGGGAATGGTAAGCCTGAGTCAGAAATGGCTTTTCTTTAGAAGAAAGACTCTGATTTAAAGTCAGAGTAAATGCTGAAGAGAATCTAAATAATTGTGGCAACTTGGCTTATTCATCAGAAGAATTATAAAAAAAAAAAGTCCTGGAACTTGCTAGAGCAGATTGTACCTGACTGGCAGGTATTTGCCATGGAACAGCTCCTACATAAACAGGAGCTCTCCTGTCAGCATGAACGAAGCAAAACCCATACCTTTTAAACAAATAACATATGTTTCTGACTAGATGTTGGCACTTGAAAGTAAAAAAAAAAGCTTACATCTTACATATTTCTACAAGATACTCCTTTAAACTGAAAGATATATCACAATTTATACTACATCTGCATTCAGAGAGGCATAAGAAAAGTTGGTGAGCAGTGCAAGGAATTATAGGACTTGGCATTCTGGTTGAGTGACACATAGGAATTATGTCTTTGGCTCCTGGAAAAATACAGTTTTGTTAAATGATTTTAGTTATTTCAAATGCCTCTCCAAATCTTTGGTGCCTGTTTTGACCATTATATATTTATACTGCAAGATGCTGACAGATGTGATGAACATCATCCACTAACCACAGATTCTCCCTGCTGACTGGATGATCTTCAGTGGCAGGTAGCTCAGGAAGGCTCTTGGTGCTTTGCCTTGTTTTGTGTGTGTTTACAGCCTCAGTACACCCATGACTTAAGTTACATTATTCCAACCAGCTCAGCTAAGTGCACCAAATTGCTGATTCTAGTCAAAGCCTTTCCAGTAAAAGCAAAACTCAGTTGCTAATCCATTCAAATTCTTGATTTTGTAAAATCCTTTGAGATGTGGGGATGGCAGCCTAAGTAGTGCTCCTGCTGTTAATAAGATACCACTTGCAGAAAGCAGTTGTTCTCACACTTTGTTCCTGGAAGAACTTTTGGGCAGCTAGTTCTTTACCTGAACTAAAAAAACTAAATAGCTTTGATTAAGACAAAACTGGAGCAAAATACCTTTAGTAATGTCTCATCCTAACTGAGAAATTTAAAATGGAAAGATGGAGCCACAGGCCACAAACCCCTCACAGCTTGTGACAGGGCCTGCATTCACTGCCCAGGGCCTGCAACATAGGCTTCTGCTAAATAAATAGTATACTTCACATAAATTTCCCATGTATGTATTATTGGGTGGGATCTCTCACAGACTAAGACATTTAGAAGAGGAGGGGACAGCTTTTGTTCACCCTTCTTTATAGATAGTGCTTTATAGTGCTCTGTCCAGACACGTATGGTTTCAGGACACAGCACAAACCATCTTTCTCTCCTTCTAGGAAAGGAAAGACACAAACACGCCCTTGTCCCTTGAATCCTGCCCCCATTCTCCCCAAAAGGGAGGTATCACTCTCCTTTTTTGGAAGAACTAACTAGTAGGGAGGCAAGTTTCTGTCTGAGGGGGCAGTTGCTTAGGGAGGGCTAAATGCAGCAAAACTCTGCCTTAAGGTTGTGTGAAATGGTCCTTGCTAAGGGATGCAGCAAAAACAGTGAGTGTCAAAACTGTTCATGCCCAAACTGACACTGCGTGTGAATACATAATGTTATTGCCTTGAAACACCAACAGCCCATGGTCCAAGGTCTCATTGCCAAAGGACTCCAGGAGGCTGGTCCAGCTCTCTGAAGGGCAGAGCCTTCCAGGGTATAATAAATGCTTTGCTCAAGGGGTAGGCAATCTTTCCAGGGATCAGAGATAGCAGCCGAGTGAAGCAGCGGATGTCAACCCACCACACAGAGAGCAAAATACCAAATATTTTGCTGGACCCCACTTTCCTACTGTTGCACACCACTGGTGAACAGACATTCTTCTGTTTCTGTTTCTGCAATCTGGGACTTCCTGGAAGGGCTCCAGGCCCCTCTGTGGACAAGTGTAATCAGTCCTTGTGCTGCTGTTGGCATCCTAGTGTAAGCAGGGAGGTGTCCAGGAGCCCCCCTAATAGCAGGTGACAGAATTTAAGGATGATGTCTGTCTGAAATTACCTGAATCACAATGTCTCTGCCTGGTCTTTGTTGCCATAAATGGCTGTTACTTCAGGGGTGCTCCTGCACTGTGACCCAGTGATGTCCCAATGGACAGTCCCCCATGCCAGTCAGAGGGCAAGGACTGAGAACCCAAATTTGCTCACAGCTCTTCTTTTATAGAGACAAGTGATTAAAATGAATGAGGCAGTTTACTTTCTTCCATTTCTTTGTACTTACAAATCCCTCAGTAAAACAAAGATGCATTTTATTGAGGTTAGCACATTAGTTTTGTGTGGACATACACTCTTTCTGCCTTGCTTTGCTGTTGTTAGCAGCCTGATTTCAGGGAACAGCAGGAGTATCTCTCCCTCCTTGAAGTGGGTCAGCTCTGGACATCACATTGTACTCACTGCAAACTATTCTTTCTAGGTCTCTTCAGTTTTTGAAATTCTTATGTAAGTAAGGGATAGACCAGCACTTTATCACATCTTAATAACTGGCTTATCCCATGGGGGAGACCAAAAATCATTTAGATGATGTAATGCATGATGGCAGGAGAATATGCAAGAATTATTTGCCATCTCTTCCTTATACATATGTCAGCTTTAGAGGATTCATCCTAATTATTTCACATATTCATGGGTTTTTCTAAATGAATATTTGGTAGTATTTCTGAGTGATGGATGCTCAACCAATTCACTTTGACTGAAGGTGCAACATGTCTATGAACTGTCTGTAAATATATGAAACCAACTTGCTTATACTAGAAATAGTCCATCACGAGTGGGTATGTTTTTATGTGCACAGCTGGGAAAAAAAATGGAAGCCTGTTATTTATAGAAGCAAAAGTTCAACACTGACATCTTCAAGCTGAGTTTGGCATATCATTTCAAACAAAGTAAAATGGTGAGGGTCAGGAATTAAGAACCCCTGCAATTCCTTAAATTTCCTGTATTGTTTTCAGAAGGAAATCTAATGAATGGTTTGAATGACAGAAGGGAAGAGAGGTTGGTCTCTCCAGAGGGCTACTTGGGAAAGTCGCCCACACATGTTCCCCATGCAGACAGAAGGAGAAATCCAAAGGGACCCTTGATGCCTTTTCCTGTCATGCCTGTGGACAGCAAGACATGCCCACCATACCCACAGCTTACCTTTGCATATGATAACTCATTCTGTGGGGAGACTGAAAGTGGCATGGTGCACTTACAGGGTGGGGAAAATTGTGTTCTTCTGCCATTTGCACACACAGTGGCTCCAGAAACTGCAGGTACAGGTGTGGCAGATGTCTGCTTTCTCAGCACTTTGCGCTGAGCACTGAGGAACAGTCACACAAGGCTGCTGCAGCTTACTGTCAGGGATCTGGAAAGCAAAAATTTCCAAGCTTGCTGTCGACAGACAGTCCAGCTTGCCTTGGATATTCATGGCAGCAGCTGTCACTGCTGCAAGATGTGAAGAAAAGTGTAGGACTTTGCACTGTGACATTCTTGGATAGTCTGCCTAGCACAAGGTTCTTCCCAACCACTTGTAGTGAGATGGGTTTAAGTATTACAGCATGGCTTTTCACGGTGGTTAGCTGCAACCACTACAGATGATAAAAATTATACACAATTTACCTCTATTTGCATGCTCAGCACCAGTAATGACATCTTTATGCTGTTACACATTCAAATATTTTGAAATGTGCTATACATCACTGCTATATAGAAATTTATCATACAGAAATGAGTTTTTATGGTATGACTTTGTCTACACGAGGAAGAATGAATACTCTGTACACAATGAAAAAGAAAGCATTAAAAGTGCTTTAGACAGATAAAGGCATAATCTATAAATAGGTGACAAATGATGTTATGTATTTCAAAGTATTCTTTCTTCACATTTTCCTAATTTTTTTATCATCTCAGATGTATAGCTCACTACCTGTATAGTGTACCAAATATCCTTGGGAGACTCTTTTAGAGGATCTGCAGAACATTTAGGGTTCAGGGTATGATACGAATCTTCCATCAACAGAAAACTGTATTCTATTTGAAGACTTTATTTCTCATAGTGTTGGCATGCATTTCTGAACAGGCAAAATGTGTCTTAATATTAATTAAGAAACTGCTTTGCTCAATGGTGTTTGGTACTCACTGGTCTAGAGCAATAGTGGAGGATATCTACACCTAATCATCTAAAAGTTAAAAAAAAAAAAAGAAAAATCACATTCTCAGGAGCTGACTGTTAATCAGAAGCTGTGCAAGATGACCTGGAGATCCTCCTCTCTCTCCATGTCTCAAATGAGCTAATGTAATTGGAGTTGCCATTCACTACATCATGTTTTTGAGCTATGATACATTTCTCTGTATCCAGTGATGTCTTTAATGTTGATTCAAACAAACTTGTCCAAGTTCCAGAAAAGGGAACTATAAGTTGGAGTGAAATTTTGTAAAAAGACTTGGAAGGTCTGGCCTAGAGAAATCACAGGTAGAAAACGGTTTCCAGCTCATACAGAAGTGACCTTGGAAGAGGGGAAGTGAAATTGCCATGACCAAGGAGTGAGGATATAAATCACCAACCATTAACCAGGGAAGGGAGAAACACTGTCCTTTATTTCCTAGGCCCCACCCTCTGAGGCTGGGTGAGGGAGGAGAAATGCAATTTGTCACGTCTGGAGACAGATGACAGAAGGTTGTCTGACAGGCCAAGTCTCCTGACTCGCATTTAAATGCAATTGTATGCCTTGTGCATGCTAAGCACAACTCTCCTTCCTATAGCTGATGTCCCTTCACGCCCTACAGACACCAAGCACAAGCAGCCACTGCTGGAGAGGATGCAAGCAGCAGCACAGATGAGGGATGGAGTCTGGATCCACATGAGAGGCTGGCATTTGCAAGCTGTCATTGAGCCCTGCTGTGAAACTGAATTCTGCATCTCACTGATGAGGTATGGCTCTCAGTGTGCATTTCTGAGAGCACAGCTGAGGTATTGTGCCAGCACAATGTTCAGCATCAGCAGCAGCAGCAGCAGCAGGATGCTCTGGGGGAAACTGGAACTCAGACTTTGAGCACCACAGTATCTCACTGGACTGTCTCTCCTGTTATGTAGCAGATAGTTACGCTATTTACTGTGTGCCAGTTTGTTTTCTAATCCCCTTCTCTGGAGATCTTTCACTTTCTGTGACTCTGTGCCTGAAACAAGATAAAGTTATGTGTCTCCTTCTTCCCAATCTGGTTTGTCCCTGCAAGCTGCCTAAAGTGCTTACAGTTTGGGAAACCCTGGCCTATGGGTATGAAGAAGGAGGAAGCATTAAATATGAAAGGTGTAGAAGCATTTATCTCAAGTGACTTAAAGCAGAAAGGTAGCAAATCTACCCTAATTTAGCCCTTTCACTTTGCTACATTTAAGACCCACTCCCATGAGGTTTTGTGGACATTGGCTATTTATTGGAAATTGCTGAAAACAGTGAGGTATGATTCCTGAGAAAGAACTGCTTCCTTTTGCTAAGAGGACAGTATATAATAACATTACACGGTGTTATACACTCTTACACAGTATCAAGATTTACTGCTTCAATGTCTCTTTCACTTCTGCTTAATCAATGGTGACATATACCAAAGAACCCTAGAAATCCATGCTGAGTCCAAAGTCCAATAACATTAGTCAGATTGATAACACAACTTTGGTATCGTGCCATGGTATTTGTGTGGAATTTGAGACCACAGCAGTTTGAGTTCAGCTCATAAACTTGAATGTGGGTGAAATCGCATTTTAACAGATATATTATTTTTGAAAATTTTCTATCCGTCTGTTTACCCATATACAAATGTGTGCTTATATCTCCATGTAAGGTACAGATTGACAGAGGGAGTAAACTGTCTGACAAGGCTCTTTGCACTTCAAGGGCTTTCCTGAAGGAGAAGGACATGCCCTCAGCTACTATAAAGCAGTGCCAATCCCCTGCAGTGTAGCTGAGCAGCTCTGGAGAAGGCAAGGGTTAAACCTTGCTTGAACCTAGTGTCAGCCCTGTGATGGTGGTGCAGGCTGTGGGCTGGACAGGACAGCTCTGCTGGAGGAGCTGTGCCACTTTACACCAGCTGGGCACACAGCCCAGGGCCCTCTCCTTCCCATTGCCCAGGGAAACACATTTCAGTGTAGAGATAAGACACACCAGGGGGCTTGTGACATGCAGAATACTATCTCAACAAGAGAGTGTATGCTCTTCCTTTACTCTTTGAGGTAAGGACAGCTGAAAACCTTTGTTACTTTGCTATGGGTTCAGCACTCTCCTCTGCTCATCAGTGTTCCTCTGGGAGCAAGGGGAGTTTTCAAAAATGTTTCTGTCTCTGGGAAGCACACAGACTTCACTAGATTTTTTTCCTGCCATGTCCCAAATTGTGCTCTCCTGTCTGGCAGACTGCCTTTGTGCACAGAAGCGGGCAGGACTGCACCTGCTGAGGTGGTCCATCCACTGTAGGCAGGCAGTGAGAGAGTAACCTCACCATGAAGCACACACTGTTTTGGAGGTCAGAATGTGAGTGTTACTTGCAAGCTGGTGGCATGATTAATTCGAGGTCTCCATACTCTCACAATAGGATAGAAAACATGTCTGGAGTTGAAAAAAGGAGTGCCTGGTCTAATCCAGGTCTCAGTGCCTGGTCTAGTCCAGCAGAGCTCTTGTGGCCCTGGCTCTGAACCATTTAAGACTGACAGACAATCTGACCTGCATCCCTCTTCTGACTGAGAAACTGATTTTGAGCATCACATTGCAGGTACAGGAAGATTTTAGCCATGTAGAGAATGTCCCCTCTTCACTTGATTTCCTTCCTCTGCATCTTTGTTTTTCTCTTTAACACAAGACATGATCAATATTTAATTTTTCTCCTTATTATACTCCACGCTGCAGGTCTGGCTTTGCTGCAAGCGTTACTATCTGTTACTCTTGGCCAAAGGTTAAGGGATATTTTGCAAAGCACATTTTTCAAAATATGCTTTCCTGTTTTTCACTCTTCCTCCCTTGAATGTTTTGAAAAGCTCCTGGTCTCCCATCATAATCCTCTTCCCTGCACTTCAGCGAGCTGGGCTGTTTTTTCTCACAGCAAAGCCTAGACAGTGAATACACAATGGTGAGAACTGGCTGAACAAAAACACTGACTTCAGTTTATGTCAATTGCAGATAGAGTCTGATAAAAGTGAAGGTGCTTCCCAGGTGAGGGGACAGTGGGTAGAAACATATGTTTGACATAAGCCAGACAGCTTGTCTGGGTTGCTGTATGATGATCATTATTTATACAAACAGCACAATACTGTGAAAAGAGGGTAGTCTGTCATAGTTTGTACATTTCTATGTGGCCTGCTGAGTGTCAGCCTCTGCTTTCTGCCCTGACAAAGCATTCTGCTGCCTGACTTACCTTTTTCTCCTCCTAAGTAACACAAGTGAGAGGTGAAGTTTTTACCCCCACACATATCTTTTGATCTCTTTGGCCCTTGCTATAGATGGTTTCTTCAGTTGTGCTCTGCAAATACATCTTCATAAACATGTGTGCTTATAAAAGTGTGTGCTTTCACTCCATCACACACAGGTTATTTGCATATTGGTGTTTCAGGGACTTCCACCCGCTAGGTGTTTTTCCATGGCTTACCTCTGGATGAAATGAACTGTGGGGGGATGAATAGTTTATTTTGATATAGCTTAAAAGAGTTCCATTAATCTTCCTGTAGGGCTTTAAAAGCATTTTTGAATCATTGTAGTGATTTAACTATGCAGCTAATCCCCATGTAATTCTTTGTCAGTTCTGAAATGTATAAACTTTCTTTATTTAATAAAGAAAAATTTATATGGGATAATGGATAAGGTATTTTGGTCTGCAGGAGTTACAAATCAGAAGGCAGACTGATTTCCACCAACTGAATTACTTGCTCCATTGACTGTCTTTTTCTAATAGGCTGAGCTGAAGGCTCAGAAGCACAAAGTGACGAAACTCAGAAAATAACAAGAAAAGGGGAATGAAAAACCTGATTGAAGACAAAAGGTTTAGGAAAAATTTTTCTGGGACATTGAGAAAGATCTAAATTTGAGAGAGTGTTACTACTTTCCAAACAGCACAAATGCGGGTGGAGACAATAATGATGGTGATGACAGGACACAGGGCTAGTGGAGAAAATTACTGTCAAAGGATCTGCAGACCAGAAAAGTGTCCTGGCTCTGGCCAGGATAGGGCTAATTTTTTTGCAGTAGCTGGGAGGAGGCATGGCTGGGGCACTGAGGTTATTCTATACCACTTCACAAAAGTGGCCAAAAGGACTCTCTTCTGAGGAGCAGTGATTCTGTCTGGAGGAGAAAGCGTGGTGAAGGGAGCTGTCTGGCTTTGCCTATTATCAGGGGTTTTTTTTGTATCTTTCCTTATACTGTTTGTTATTGATACTGTTGCTGTTACTGTTTGTTTTCTTATGTCATTGCTATTTTCAGTAAATAGTTCTTATCTCAACAGGTTCTTCAGTGGTGATTCTAAACTGGAGAATGCCACTCCTAAACTACAACCACCACTTGCATTCAAAGTTTTGTCTCAGCTTTCCCATGTTACCAATGTGGACTTCACTTCTTAATGCAATGCAAGCAGAGAAAAGAAGTGGGGGACCTTTCCTTCTCCCTTGCTCCATGCAATATGGCCACGAAGAATGGGAAGAAAATTGTGAAATGTATGATAGAAACATTTCAAAGGCATGGAACAAACAGAAATTATGTTAACACCAACTCCCTTGTTGCTTTTCTCAACAGTAAACCCCGTCTTAGCTTCTGCTCTCCATAGTTCTGGGATAATTTTCTAGTTGTCTCCCTTCTTGCAAAGATACCTCTTTTCACTTGTTTCAGGCTTATCAGCAGCCCATTTTATTTTGTTGGAGGACTTGATTGTCAGTTTACTCCTTAGTATGCATTAAGCATACATTTACTTCATTTGGAGTGAAATATCAAAATCCTCTAAGTCACTTTTCTTTTTTTTTCCTTTTGTTTCACAAAGCCCTCACTTTCTAGTGAAAGTTAGCATTTTTTGAAATTTCACATATTTCAACTGAATTGTAGCTAATTTCCATCTCTTGATGATATAAATTACCAGTAATTATTCTGAATTTAAAATGTCTGGTATTTTGGGATTTGGTTTGTCCCTTCCAAAAAAATGGCTGAGATTGCTTTTCTCAGCCAAATTCCCTGACTTTTATTACAGAGAGTTTCAGTCACTGGTTGTTTTCAAGATCCAGAACAGGACTGTCCATTAGATATGTGGCTGGAAGTTAACATTCAGAGAAGCATGTGTGGATTATGAATTCAAGATTGAATCCCCCATCACTGGATCACTGAAACAATTGCTCAGCTGTCAGTTTGGAGACAGAGTTGTCATCTCCACTAATGGTTTTCATAGGTAGCCATTCCTGTTGCTTATTTCAGGAAAGTGCTTGTGAAGGTGACTCTTGAGTTCTGACAGGCATCCCTTTATTTTTCTCGTTGCATGCTTCAGGATCTGACTGCTCATTTTCAGCCATTAACTGGTCCTGGGCTTCTGCTGTGAACAGATCTTTTATTACCCGAGAAAGAGAGTTAGAGGGTGTTAAGGAAAGCCTCAGTTTTGACATCTTTGCTGGAAGCTGTTATATTCATTCCAGACCATTAAGTAAGGCATGGTAGACCAAGGGAAAGAAAATAGTTCTGCACCTGCATTTCCAGGTGACACACAGTTTTTAGTGTCCGAGAAAACAAAACCAAAGTAAACCAAACCACCCTGATCAAAAACATAGCGATGGCAGTTGAGGAAAAAGGTAATTTCCCTGTTCCTCAGTAGGAATAAACTCACTTTGTTGCTTCATTTTTAATTGTCAAATAAAAATACGTACATGTCTACACCTGGTGTGCTTCAATAAAGTAATTAATTTACAAAGCAATGTCTAAACAGCAAACCTTAATCATTTATGTGTACAAGTAGCACTAAGATATTGAGGCCTTCTCTAATTCACTTCCTAATGAGCCTCCAAAGCTCTTTTCCCTAGTGCATTTTTCCCAGTTTCACTAGCTGTGCAAATCCTGAACTCATTTGTATTACCTTCCTGAAGGAAGCAACTCATTAAATATATAATCATTTGAATACCTTCTACTATTTTTTCAATTCCAAAGCATGTGTTAGGTCAAGTTTTGTGACTGTTTTTCTTCCAGTGTTACTCTCACTGGGATTCTCACTGCAGGAAGCAAAAATATTTCAGCACTTGGTGGAAGTTTTGCAGCCTTAGTAATTCAGTTAAGTATTCTGAAAGATGTGGGCTAGCATTCACAGCCATAAATGAATGGATGATTTACACAGTTGTTGAGATATACCTATCAAACTTCAAAAGTTTTGTCTTTGAAGCAAGAGTTTGATTTGGGATGGCAGGAAAGATGGTCTGGTTTCACTGATTTGTTAATTATGTCTTTCTAACAAAACACAGGATGAGATGACTGGAGACCTGGTCCAGTGAACTGTTCTTCATGACACACTTGTGCCATTGTACTTTCCTTTGAATTTGTGTACCACATACCCAAGGGCATTCTTTTGACAAATGCTGCTGCTAACTGGAAGTTCAAGTGATTTTCTGACCTATTTTGAGAATTCTAAACCTCATAATCAACTAAATGTGAAACCCCTCTCAGTCACAAGTTTTGCCCTCATGCTCCTGCTTTTAGAAATCCTTGCACTAGATTTTAAACACTAGGAACACAGGGAAAAGAAATAACTTAAATATTAATTTGTTTTGACAAAGGGTGGATGTAACTGGGAATACTTTAGAAAATGAGGAGGCCAGCACAACAGCACTGCAGCAGTAATGTGGTATCAGTGGCCAGACTGTCAGTGGTGGTGGCCAGAAAAGTCTTGGATGGCTTTGGATGTCCAAGTCTATCTGTTTCTGCACTTTTTACCTGCAGAGGCAGGGAAAATGCTAATGTTAGAAAGGTGGAAAAACAACCAAAGGAGGGGAAGAAGATGTAGATACCTTAATGATACTGGTTTTCACAAGAATTGCTACCATTTGACCACTTTTGCCTTCATGAGGGAGTACTTTGAATAGCAGAGATATTCAGGAGCTGGAGGTGCCCTGGGACTCTTTAGTGTCAGACAGGACTTGTACTAAAATAGGTATGAGATCTTCTATGTACTTTGAGTTGTAAACACAGGGATATGAGATACAGGATCTCCTGTAATTTCGGTTCTGTTACAAAGTTCAACTTCTGTTTTCTGCTTATTTTCCATGTTCTTTTAAAGAACCCCTGTGTTCCACGGCAGAATAAAACTCCCATGTGGGTAAAGAACATTTTGGGTTACTTGTGTCTTTACTGCTCTGTGTCAGCAGAGGTGCACCCAGAGCAGCCTAGGCCCAGCTTGGTGCTGTGGACCAGAAGTTTTCTGATGGGCTGGCTACCCTGCACAGACTTTTCTGTGACGAGCACTGACTGCCGTCGTTGACCCAGCGTTGGTCTGGATTGACTATGGGTTTCAAAGGTCTGAACTCTTCTGCAATCTGTTCTTCCTCTTGCAAGAGCTTTCCAAACATGAGTGCCTTCAGCTACAGAGTGTAAGAATTCTACTGACTGTCTCATGTTCCCATCCCTGTGGCTGACACCATGGCCCCTTCTCCATGTCGTACCGCCAGGTTATGCACATATTCACTGTTGTGCTTTGTGGAGTTCTTCAGAGCCTACTCAGTGATCACAGCTTATCCTTCCTCCTACCCTGGACTTCCTTTACATGTCTGTATTTATCCACAGGCCTTTGCCCCGTCCAGCAGAGAACAGTGCAGCACTTCTAAATACTTTATATTACCTAGCCAGCTGAGAAACGAGTGCCTCTGCAGTAGTAAAGCTGTGGATGAAATTTGTGTTTCTGCTAGAAGCAGGGTGGTTTATGTTTCCAGACATCCACACAGTCCATTGCGAAGGTTTCTCTCCCTTTGCTTCTAGATTTTTCTTCAGTATGTAATAGCACTGACACCCCGAAAAGTTAGTTACCTTAGAACTGCAAATATGCTACAGATGTGTTTTAAATCTCACTACAGATTAATGGGGTATTTGTGTTCCTGTATCTATTAATGGAAAATCTGATCTTCGCTCTGTGGGAAACTCTCAGCAGAAAGGACTATATTCAGCCACAGACAATTGGGACAGGACAGAGGAGAAGCTCTGCTCTGACACATGGTTGTTCCAGGTCTGGTTGGGCTGTATCCTTGGGGAAGCAGCCTGAGGACCCTTGCATTGCTAGAGCCTGTGCAGTTTCACTGCTAATGAATAAAGACTTTTATCCCTTGAGTCTGCAATTTTTCCCTTGAGACAGTATCAGCAAGTGGGATTTCAAAAGCACAGGAAATTGCTTTACCCTTCTGCCACTGAAATCACTGAGTGTTTTACCCTTGGGATCAGTGGAAGGAGAATTAGGCGCATACTGAGCTCTTCTGAAAATCCCATTCTTTAATGAAAAGAAAAATGGGATGTTGATGGCTGTGTTCTAAAACCTCTTCATGAAGATGGAATTTTAAAAGCATGGACGGGTGCTACAATTGCCTGTGTGACCTGCTATTTCATCCTCAGATGATAGTTTTTCCTTTGTGAATTATACTTTTAATTGCTTGTGAGATACTATGCCTCATCTAGTGAACATTAATGTGACAGAGCAGATTCTATGGAAAAACTGGTAATCTATAGTAACAGAATTTGGCTATTCTGAAGTTGACTTTGTGTTGCAGCATGATAACAGAGAAAAAATAGGCCCATTTTCTGATTAATACTGACATAGACTAATTGCCCTTTTTTTTCCTCTGTGAATACAGTGATCAAGTGAGCAGTCATAGCTCTCATAAAAACAGAAAACAATTTTGAAAGAGCATATGTTTCCTCTTAAAATATTCTCCAATGAAGCACACGCTGTACATTAATTGAGAAAACATCTGTCTGAAAGCATCTGTAGGTGAAACTGTTTGGCTTCATATCCACAGAAATACAGTTAAGCAGTTATAGAAGTTGAAAAATTGATATCCTATTCTTCTGTTATGAAATGGAACAAAATGAATGGCATCCATCCTTTGAAAACTTGGTACTCAAGACAGGCAAGGATAATACAGCCCCTACTCCCTGAAGTTTTGCTGACAGTATCTGCAGAGTGAAAGATAAAAAGTCTCAAGTTTACACCACTTCATAAATGTTTTGGGATCCTTCCTTCATGATGAGATGGAGTTTTGCTCTTTTCTCCCTTCCTTAATGGACTTTTGCTCAGCAATGTGGCCACTTAAGCAATGTTTTGTTCAGACTGCCTCTCCCCTCTTCCCTCATCTTCTTTGTTCTCAGGACTGCACACTTTCTTCTGCAGACTGATCTGAGTGTCAGAGGACTGTAACACACAACTTATGCAGCAAGGCTGCATCTGGCACATGTGCAGACAACCTTCAGTGGTTGTTTGATCACCTTTTATCCCATTTCCACCTAAAAAAGCAATGAGAAGGAAGTTCCATCTCAGGGAAGGTAACCGAGAACTTCCTGGTATCTACACTTTTGCATTCACTCTCAGTGGATAGAGGAAAGAGTTAAGAAAATCCTGTGCCTGACTTCTGATTCTTTTTCAGACAGGCGAACAGCTGCCCTGGAGAAAGGTTTGTTAATGCTGGTAACGTTGAAACAAGACTCCAAGTCTTAAATACTCACCTTGGGCCATCTCTGCCTGATCCTTGACTCTATTTGGTAGAAGACAGCATGTGAATAATCTTTGCCTTCCAGGTGTGCTTTGAATGCCTTATGGGTCAAGGCCAGCTCATTAATTTTTTCTGCATGTTCCATCTTACTCTTAGCCTGAGTTGTCATATGTCCCTCTCTGTTTACTTGAAGACAACCAACTAAATCCCCACTGATGTACAAATGCATGAGAGTTGTACAGTGTGGTTAAGATTCAGACAAAAAATAATAATAAAAAAAAAGGTACAGAGAAACTTGGATAAACTATAACAATTTCTTCCTTCTTGTAATTTGTTACTTGCTTAGGATGTCCTCGTATATGCCCTAGCTCACTAAGACATGCAGGTAGCAACAGGGGCTGACTGTGAAAGGGTCACACAAGAAAATGCTACACAGTCCATTACAACAGCTCTGCTGATTTTTCTTTTCTTTTTCTTTTTTTTTTTTTTTTTTGGCAATAGCATTTGTCAATTAATTTCCTGCACTGTTTTTTGTTTGTACAACTTAGCTCTCTTTAACTCTGTTGTGCCATACTGTCACTGCAAGCCAACATCAAAACAAAGAAACATTTTAACATTTTTAAATGTCTAGTCAGGGTGGTCTCTGCTGACCTCAAGGTGACAGACAATCCACCTTATGCATAAACTCTGATATAACAGCCACTGGGAAGCCCAAAGTCTTTTTCCTGGGCTGAGCAAAATAAATATAGGCAGGAAGCAAAGTCGGTAACCCTTTGTTTCTACATACACATAGTATTGCAAAAACTTTGATCTCTGGGAAGAGGTTACTGTGGTGCCAAGTTTTGACCAACATAAGATTAGGTTGTGAAGCCAAGGAGAGCCCTTTCCCTTTCCTTTCCTTTCCTTTCCTTTCCTTTCCTTTCCTTTCCTTTCCTTTCCTTTCCTTTCCTTTCCTTTCCTTTCCTTTCCTTTCCTTTCCTTTCCTTTCCTTTCCTTTCCTTTCCTTTCCTTTCCTTTCCTTTCCTTTCCTTTCCTTTCCTTTCCTTTCCTTTCCTT
>QUSF01000046.1:1176603-1215217 GCA_003676055.1 Chloebia gouldiae | reverse complement strand
CCTTCCCCTTCCCCTTCCCCTTCCTTTCCCTTCTCTTCCCTTTCCCTGGCCTGCTCTGCCTCCCCTTCCCTGCCTTGCCTTGCCTTGCCCTGCCCTGCCTTGCTTTTCCTTGCCCTTCCCTGCCCTTTCCCACCCTTCCCCTCCCTGCCCTGCCCTTCCTCCTTGCCTGGCCTTTCCTGTCCTTGCCCTGTCTTGCTTTTCCTTGCCCTGCCCTGCCTTTCCTTCTGTTCCTTGCCTTCCCCTGCCTTGCCCTTCCCCTCCCTACCCTGTCTTGCCCTTCCCTGCCTTGCCTTGCCCTGCCTTTCCTGTCCTTGCCCTGCCTTGCTTTTCCCGGCCCGGCCCTTCCCTGCGGGAGCCGGGCGCAGCGAGCGGCGCTCCGAGCCGCGCTGTGCTTTTCCCTCCCGGCACTCGAGGGCAGTCTTGGTTTACTTTTGCAGCAGCCGCGCTCCCACGCCGCTCCAAGCCCTTCCCTCCGATTCCCACCAGCAAGAGCCCGGCCTCTTCTCGGCCTTTTCCAGGTAAAGAAATCCCATTGCTGTGCGACTCCAGTCTGCCTCTTCAGTTTTGTCTCTTGACCCTTGTGGAGGTAAATGTGGCGATTGCACCAGGAGGAACAAAAACTTCTCCATCTGCCGTGGGATGTCTTTGAGGACTTCAAATGTTGGCAGGTTTGAAACAGCTAGATTTGCATATAACAAAGGCTTGGCTATGGAGATCACTGTTTCAGGAACAACAGGAGATTTTGAAAATACAGAAATTTGTGTTGAACAGAACAAACACTTAGGAGAAATTACTACACATTTGGAGAACTTAAGCCAGTTTAAACAGTCTTACTACATTTCCCTGACTACCATATAATAAGGTAGACCATGTGCATGAGAAAATGACAGGCTTGAAATCTTACAGGCCCTTGAAAAGACACTCAGGGGTTATGGGCACCCCAGATGTCTTCAGGGGCACATTGTGTTTTGCCTTGAATTTAGCACCTTAACGAGATGTAAATTGCTACAGACTCCCAACACTAGGAAGTGCCTGCTGCCCTAATTTCTTCTCAACCAGCCACTCTACAACCCTTCAGTCTGGCATGAGGCACGCACAGACACAACTGGTCAGCGTTCTCCAGTTAGTATTGCACCATTTAGTGCGGTCTGAATTAAAGCTGTGATACCAAATGTGCTTTCACCTGTTAGAAGGCTAATGCCTTCTGAGGTGCTGAAGATGAAATGCTGAATATCCCAGTTTTGTGGCTGAAATAGGAGCAATTTCCCAGCAGATGTGTGTAATCTGACTTCCCCTTCATATCCACCCCCTAATCACTTTCTCTGTGCTTGGACATTTGCTTCTATTCATGCATAGATGCATGATCTTAGCACTAAGTGGCAAAAATCATTCTCTGGAACATTTGCTGTGCATTAGGGACTACACAATTATTTCAGCCTTTTTCACTTTTCATGAGCCCTGATTTATGTTTGAAACCATCCATGTGGCTTTATGATATTACACCAGATTACCTAGTTTTATTCTTGGAGATGGAATAAAATATTTCTAACAGTCAAGGAGGCCATAAGAAAGAGGGTTAACTGGTGTATTTATTAATGACTTACCAGCAGGAACCGCAGGACCACACATATGCATCTCTGCTACAGGTAAACTATGCTGAAGGGTCTAAAAGATCAGTCAGGTGTTCATATGAACAGCAACATGCCAAAAAGTTAGCACTATTACAAGCACTTCACACTGCACTCCCTCCTAAAGCTGTTTTAAAAAAATAAGAAAAACTCATAAAATTAAAGTGAAACTGAAGGTCAAAATAAAAATTTTAAGGTTAAGTGGACCTGCTGTGTTTTAAATCTTGAAGGCTGAATTTCCAGACCTCCTAAAAGCTTGGGACTTTTCAGCAATGAGGAAACAGATATTATTTACTTTAAGTGCAAGTAGAAGCTCTCATATATTTTCAGCAAAGACTAAACTTCTTTTTTTTTTTTAATAAATCAAATTCTCAGTCTTGACCATTTCTAAAAACTAATATGGACCATACCATATTCATGAGGCATGGAAGTGTGTTAGCCTAGTAACACCAGTAAAACTGAGCATGAATAAAAAATCTAGTGTTTTTTCATAGCTATTCAGAGGCAAACAAAAGTATTTTGTTTTTCAAAACAATTCAAGGCCCTACTGTTTCGAATTTCTTCAGAAGATTTTGGTTCAGACCTTGTGTATATTACAGCCAGCAGACTGACTCCTCATGACTCCAAAAGGCAGGGACAGGGGATGATTTTGTTGTCCTCCTTATCAAAGGCTTTCTGATTTGTCCACAGCTGCTGGAATTGCACACAATTGGGCTTGTTGGCACACTTGAAGGATCAGGGAGCTGAAGATGCTTTGCATGGTGCCTGGTTCAGTGAATAAACCTTCCCTTGAATGTTCACCTCCTCATGAAGCCCATTCTGTGCCATGATATCATTCCTCCTTTGAAGCACAAAGACTTTTTGCAGTCTTTTCCTGATGACATTGCTTTTCAGACCCTGGAATTTATTTTTACCAGCACTAAGCTACTCCATGGGCTGAAACGAGTAGCAATCTCCACCAGCTCCTAATCTCACAGCACTCTGTGTCGTTACTGAGAGTTTCCCTCATCTTTGGGGAGCCTTGTCGTGTACTCTCTTTCTTCCAGGGGTTTGGGAAGATGTGGCAGATTCAATCCCACTGAAGTCGGATGCACCTACATGTAATGGTTAGGGTCCAGGAGCAGCCTGAGTGGCCTTCAGGGCTCTGATTATCCTGCAGCACAGAAAAACTTGCCCAATATCAGCCCTGAGGATGTAAAATATGGAGGTTAAGGCCTCCTAGGAGACATGACTCAGTAGACAATGCCATGGAAATAGAAATGCTTATCAGCTCATACTTTTATGTCATGCATGTCACTACCCTCAATAATTCTGCTCAGTGTATTGTCCACCAATAAAGTAACTTGTAGGCATCTTGAAGGAACACATACACTAACATTCAAGTGATAGGTGAAGTACCATCCATAACAGTACATAAAACTCAGCATTTGGAAAAGCTGACTTTTCCTGCTGCATTTTTTTTTGGAAGTATCTATCAAGGAATGCTTGGCTTGCCCTACCCAACAAAATGTAGTCTCAGAAAAAGCATGGGAAATATGCAGAGGAGAAAGTGCTGTTCAACCCAAACAACATACCACCAGTAAAAAAGGTGTACGCTATCCCAGGGTAGAAAAAGGGTGGCAGTGGAAAGACTTCTGGTCTTGGATGAAAGAACAGTGGCAGGTGGAAGGACGAGACATTTCTGCACTGCTAAGATGGGAATTGATCCCTCAAAAAGCAAGCATGCCACATGTTAGTCTGAAAAACAAAGTTCTGGAGTTCTATCATACATGTCCTGCTAATCTCCTGTCCTGTGCTGACCAAGTGATTCAGCACATGGAATGTCCTTGTTGTGCACAAGAACAGTGCCTGGAGCACTGAAAGCAATGAAAACCTAAGGCAGTATGAGTAGCTTGAAGACACTTCTGCAGTACAGGCAGTTGTGCAAGTTTCCTGATGCAAGTGTTATTTCACTCCTAAAAAAAAAAAAAAAATCAGGCAGTTCTCAAGGGGCTTAGTAGCACAATGTGAAATGTGGGGTGTTTTTTGGTGAAAATCATTTTGTTACAGTGAAAATTGGATGGCAATCACAGTGCACTAATGAACTGTCAAATCAGTGGTGTCACTCAGCCTAGCTGTCAAAGACTGATAAGGATCACAGAATCATACTGGTGTTCTCAACAGGCTGCTGCTCCAGGTGTGTCCTGCAGACATGCACATCACTCCTTCCCTCCACCTCTGCTCACGTGAGTTAGAGCAGCTGGTTAGATGAGGGGCAGGCCTACACCTAATGCAGTCTATCAAATACCACCAGTCACACCTCTGCAAGTACATGTGTGTATGCAATACATCAGAAGATTCAGACACTTTCAGGTCTTTTAGGCCAAAAACATCAGTTTCATACTCAAGGTTAAGGATGTATGTCCAGGCAACACATAGTGACCTAAGTGCTGTCCTGTGCACTTCTGGAGTTTCCACTCTGCCTGAGGACGTTTTGGTACATTTCTTCTTAATTTATTAAGTCAATTTATCATGGCCTACTGTGATGCAAAATACGCCTGAGGAAGTCTGTAGACTGCTTCCATGGAAATGTCAATGTTCTTCATGTTAGTCGGTGTGATTTCTTGTCTTTCTAAATGGTGATGGCTGTATGTCACACAGCCCATAGTGACAATGCTCTGGAAATGAGAAAAAATATCCAAGAAGCCCACAGCCATCTGTCTTTTTTTTTTTTTTTTTTTTCTAGCCTTGGTATCAGGTGCATTACAAAACCATCTCTAATACACCACAGGATAAAATCTTTTGGTAGGTCACCACAGCACTGCTGCTAATAAAAGTCTTTTTTCTGAGTATCCATCTATTCTAGGCAATTTGTCCCAAGCTGAACAGGGCAGGCCTGCAAGTTCATAAAACTGCAGAGTCATTTGACTTCTGAAGACCTCCTTGGACATCTGCTTCCACACATTCTGAATTCCTGCTGGTAACACTGACTGGGGAGACCTGCTTGCCCTTTCATCTTAGATGTTACCTGACATTATATGGGAATGGTCTTCCACAGACCTGCCTGTTCTAGCTGAAAATTCCACTTCATCAGAACTAAGCAATTCTAACGAAGTTCACTGGAGTGGGAACCCAGGGCACAGAGAATATTTCTCTGTCTGCTCTGAGGGCTTCTGACCCCCAGAGAAACACAGCCTTTAACCTTCGCCCATGGAGAACTTCCAAGACTTCAAGGTAAACTAGAATCTACGAAAGTATGAAATAGATAATAGAGAGTAGTGTGGTATGTCACTTGGGTGAGAAATTTAGGTTTTGGGATTTTTAGTATGGTATAGATAGGAAGCAAGATGGAGGAATTTGGTGTAGTCCCTGTCTTCTTCTTCTTCTTCATCTACTCCATTTTCTGCAGTGTTGGTGGCACAGGGTGATTGGTCAAGTGCAGAGGTTATGTGGACAGTCAAGGGATGAGTAGTTGGTAGATAAGTAGAAATAATGTATGTTTTAAGAGTTAATTGGATAAAACAACTTTAAAAGACCTTGAAACTGTACATTTCAGGGCCATTTTACAGTGCCTTCCCAGCACGCTGAGCCTGTAGTGGACAGTGTGCAAAACTTTAGATAAGATAATGATAAAGAAGAAGTTAAAGACCAAAAAAGTCCTGTGCATCTCCTTCTTCCTGGCACAGAACTGTTACAGGAAGTTTTCCTCCCATTTGGGGAGCCCCTAGAATGGCCCAACGTAAAACAAACATCGATAACTGGGGAAAAAGAGAAGGCAAAAGATATAAACAATTTTTTTTTTAAAGTGTTGAAAACGTGATCTAGTGAAATGTTCCAATAGGAAATTCATGTCCTCTAAGATGACTTTTCATGCATCAAGGTTCATTAGGTATGTTAGTATAATAGGCTCTTCCAGAAAGTGGAATTAAAGAAGCTAATTTCCCAGAGTTTAACTGAAAAACATAACCAGTGTTACACTGGTACTTTCACCTGAAAGTAAACAAGAAGTTTAAACCCTGTTCAATGTAACACAGGGAAAAATTAGTGTTCATAGAACTTCAGTGTTATCAGGGAGCACTTGAACTGAAAAACAATCTTTACAGCTTTACATCTCTAGTTTTATAGAAGAAAAAGAGCTGCAAATATATTTTCTCTGTGCTGAGCAATGAAAAAAGGTCACTTGATTTTGTTTGTCATACCAGGACTTGGTATTTACCTGATTTCATTCCTGTGTGCAGTTCAGTACCTTTGCTTAAACAATAGCACACACTTTTCTGGGCCTTCCTAATGACTGTGATATCTGTTCTCTATTGAAACTGCACCACATTTCTGGTTCAAATTTATCTAATTTCAGCTTGCACTGCCCAAGGGACCTATATGTCTATGCTGCTGCCAGCTCAGAGATCCTGCTATGATCAAATATCCCATGGATGCATTTTGAGTGTTTAGATCAATCTTTCCCTCCCTTTATGCCCCAGGAGTCTCTTCTGTTAATGCTTCTAAATTTCTAATTGTTCTGAGATTTCTTGATGGAAATGTCTGCAGCTAAATGCCATTCTTCTGGAAGCAGTGCTTCTTGAATTTGTTCCTATATTCTTTTCACTTGTACCCTCTTGCACTTCTTAAGAGACACTACAGGTTCTTTTCGCATAAGACTGGAAAAGCAACATGAATATTGTACTTATTTCCTTGGGGAAGACAGCCTCTGGAAATCAAGATGTCTCTCCTTTTTTTTTTTTTTTTTTTCTTTTATTGTTATATTTTTGGAAGCGGGGGGGGGGTCTGGGCAGGGACACCTTTGGCAAATCTTAGTTTTTCTCTTCCTTTGCCAGATAGGAAATAATCTTCCCCTCAGTATTATCTCAGTAGAGATAATACTCCTTATACAAGTATTTATTTTGCAGTTAATCCCCCCTACAAATGCAGACAAAGAAATATTCCCTATGCTGCAACTTCACTACAATGCATGTCTTTGAGGATGGTTGAAAACATCCGACTTGTCTCCTGAGGAAAAATCATGCCTGTAGCTGTAACTTCAATGGCAGTGCTTTCTCTTGTGATAGAAGTTGGAATAAATTCCATAAGGAATAACATTAGCTGAGTCTACATGCCTCAGAATTGTAAGCACACTACTCAGCTTTGAGGGTAATATGGTTTTCTCGTGCCAGTCTTTTCCATGCAGCAGGTTTCTTTTCTAAAGCATCCATGAACTTTCAATTTTGTTGACATGAGTGATATAGCGAGTCACAGAGAAGTTGAGGATGTCCCATACCTGTCAGAATTCCCTGTCAGAGGCCAGACTGGATGGGGCTTTGAGCTACCTGGTCTAGTGAAGAGTGTCCCTGCCCATGGTGGGGGAGGTTGAAACAAGATAATCTTTAAGACAAGCCATTCTATGATTCTGTGAAAATTCACTGTCTGCACCACAAAGGTGGAGAGTTGTTCCAGTTATTTGGAGTTATTCTTTCCTGCCTCAAGGCCATACCTCCCATACCTGGCCCTTGTGACAAGCTGCCTTCACAGATAAACCTTTTTGATGTCACTCTTTTAATGCACAGAATGATTGTTTTGCGACTTCAGAGTCCTTGCATATCTTGTACTTTTCCTCTTCGTGTCAGGCTCTCTCACTGCATTGCTGGCACCAACAGAAACATGCACACAGCTGTTGTATTCACTTTGCTGTGGTGCCCAGTGACAAGGCAAGAGACAGCACTGAAATGTGGGAGGTTCCTTCTGAACACCAAAAAACCCTTTTCCACTGCAGGGGTGGCCAAGCACTGCCTGGGTTGCTCAGATAAATGCTGGGGTTTCCCTCCTTGAAGGTATTCAAAAGCTGTCTAGACATTGTCCTGGGTAAGTGACTCTTGATGCTCATGCTAGAGTAGAGGTATTGGACCAGAAGCTCTTCAGAGGTCCCTTCCAATTTCAGCCAGATTGTGATTCTGGATGACTTAGTGTCAGTGAAATCAGCATTTCTCTTCTGGAATATCTACTTTTGATAACTATGTTACAATTATGTTAAGGAAAAGTTCTGCCTGAAGAATTCAGACCACTGTGTTATGAGCACACCACACATGTAACATACATACATACATACATACCCATACTATATATATATATATATATATATATATATATATATATACACATACACACACATATATATATTGCTTTGTAGTACATGCTGATGGTCATATCAAGTAGAGGACAGCACAGAAACCACTCTTGGTATTTCATGCTATAAATGTATTAATGAAGCAATGCTACTGTCCTGAAAATAGATAGAAAATAACCCAGACATTGCCAGCGTCTCTCAAAAGTTATCTTTAGCAAAAAGTTACAATTTTCTAACATTAAATATTTATAGGTATATGGGAATACCAGTACTGCCCATCATCGAGTTGGCTTTGAAATAAGTTATTTGAGATGGCAAATCTATATGACAGGACTCAGGAAAATGAAATAACTAAAGGAGGTGAAGCACATTTAAAAGTGTAGAAAGAATGTACTGCAGCGTGTAAGGGAGCTGTCAGGCAGACTAGATCCCTCACTTGTTACTGCTGCTTCACTGCACTTTCATATGACAAGGCTCTGCTTTTTCTAAGGAGACTGACTGCTGAGTTTGACTGCGTTGGATTCTGTAACACACATGCTTCCCCCAGTGCAAGAAACAGCTGGGTAGTGGCAGGAAGAGTCTGCATCTCAGTTAACTTGAGAGACCTGTCAGAATTGGATGCAACTGTTTAAATGATCCTGTCAGTGTAAGTAGTCTCGTCTACTGCAACAAGATGATGGAGCTCCTGGTGCAAATAGGAGGTTGGGCTCTTTTTACATAAATGTGTGTCGTCAAGAGAGATACTGAGCTTTTTTAGCTGCCTAGGGCTGTTGGAATGGCTTGACCACGATTCACTGAACATGAGTTGTCAGTCACCAAATACCATCCAAATCACCATTTCTCCTTGTAGCCATTTGGGGCTAAACTAAAGACTCCAGGACCACAGGGAATGGGAGAAACTGAGATTCAGGCCGGAATTCAGGCAGCTGTTGCAAGTGCAATCAGTAAACTGCTGGGCTAGTAGCCAAATGAAAGCCGCAGTGGTCAGCCATGCACAGCACATAGACTTTACTGATTCTGCAGGACATGATGACAGTGCTGCTAGCCCTTCTGGAGATTCATCTCTCAGGATTAAGTACATGGAAGCAAAGTGTAACAATAGCATTTTTCACTGTTGACAGATCTTGTCACAGAATGGACTTTCTTGTACTATAGAGCAGTTGGCTACAATGGGGGTAAGCATAGTGTAAATGCCAAGACAGATTACAGCAAAAGAAAAAAATTAGAAAGGACTGGACCTTTGATGCATAAATGTGATAGGAAGCAGTAGGGGAAACTCATAGCTCCTGACTTTTTTCACACCCATCAGTGCCCCAGGGAAAGGTACAGCCAGCTGAGTGCACTCCTCCCCAGTGGAATTGCTGTGCTTTGCCTTTGCAGTGGTCTTCCACACCAGTGTACTGTCCTGGCTCCCCAGGGGCAATGTTGCATGTAGCTTGGTTCAGCTTTCCCCAAACAATTCAGCATGGAGCCAAGCTTTCAGCTCTGTCTCTGCAGAAACTGCCTGAGAGTTGATACAGGGAGCAAGGCAGCGGTCAGATTTTTCATTCCATTAAGAATTCACACTCTCTTCCCCTGTCTTGCTGTTGTTGTCTGTAAACATGACAGACAATAATCAGAAAACAAAAGCATTTACATTCTCTCCACTGGCAAAGCAGCCCATTCACAACCAACATCAAAGGTGGGTTTAGCGATCATTAGTGCAATACTGCACTTCAACATGATCAAAGCAATCAGTGCCCAAACACAATAAAGAAGATGGAGCTCTGATTCAGCTCTTCCATAACAGGCAATGATGAAGTGATCTGGGGAGAAGGTGAAAGCACAGTAAGTATATGAGGGCATGCGGCTAAGATACTTTTTTACATCAAAACAATTTCTCCTTTCATATCCAATTATACCTCTGAGCTGTTCAGATCAACATTTCTGTCATCTCTGGCTTTCAATTGACATTGCAAATTGAGGAATAAAAAAACTACAATAAAGCGTGTCTCAGCTGAAATTCCTCCTGAAGTGTGTCATTGCAGATGCATAATTGTTTGAGAGCTGGAATATTTGTGCTGGCCTTACCGATGCTGCCAGCCAGCTTCAATCAGTCACATTTGAGTGAGAGACTCTTTAGTCACCACCTAGTCAACAAAAAAGCCTTTTTGCTTTACTGTCTGAATCACAGAATAGTCTAGGTTGGAAGGGACCTTAAAGATTGCCTACTTCCAAACCCCCTGGCATGGACAGGGACACCTTTCAATACACCACATTGTTCAGAGCTTCATCCAACCTGGTCTTACAAATTTCCAGGGATGGGGAATCCACAGCTTCTCTGGGCAACCTGTTCCTATGCCTCACTAGTCTCAAAGAATTTCTTCCGAATATCTAATCTAACCCTACTGTCTCTCAATTTGAAGACATTCTCCTCTGTCCCCCTCCATCTTTCTTGTAGTCTCCCTTCACATACTGGAAGGCTGCAATTAGGTCACCCCAAAAACTTCTCTTTTCCAGGTTGAACAAACCCACTTCTCTCAGCCTTTCCTCAGAGAAGAGTTGCTCCATCCCCCTAATCAACCTGGTGGCCTCCTGATATCCCTCCTGTGCTGGGACCCCAGGGCTGGATGCAGGGTTCCAGGTGGGCTCTCAGCAGAGCAGAGGGGCAGAATCCCCTCCCTCCCCTGCTGCCCACGCTGCTTTGGATGCAGCCCAGGACACCTTTCTGGGCTGGGAGTGCCCATGGCTGGGTCATGTCCAGCCTCTCACCCACAGCACCCCAAACCCTTCTCACAGGGCTGCTCTCCATCTGCTCAGTCCCAGCCTGTGCTATAACAGCTGAACCAAGGGAGAAGGTGCAAAGTAGAGAGGTCTAAGTGCAAGGACAACAGACTTTGTGATGTTGGGGATCCATAGCCAGGGTAACAAATGTCATTGAAGGCAAAATTATAGATATTACATTAACCAAGCCACTGTAATAGACTCATGTTTTTGTCTCTTGGACTTGTGCAGCTCAGGCCACAAAAGTGCATTTTGGAAATCCCATAGGAAGCCCTCATCTTCTGCCTGACTGAGTGCAACTGTGAAATTCTGAACTCAGCTTTTTCTTAAAATAATTGAAATAGTCTCTTCTATATGAGAGAGGCATAATTTCAATGTCTTGACACAGCACTTATGAATTTTCTCTGAAATCGCATTCAAAATTACTGAGGGGGGCTGAGGGAAGGGAGGCTGTGAGAACTTGTGGTTTGGAGTTTGGGGGTGGGAGGGGCTTTGTAGGGGACAGGTTGGATGAACAAGGCCTCAGATTCAGGAATCTGGTCCCTAAGTATGTTGTCTGTGACTGCAACTGAGTCACTCTGTCTTCTCTTGTGTAGGCTAAACCACAAGAGCTCCTTGAGCCTTTCTCTGGAAGACGGATTTTCCACACTTGGAATGGCTTGTAAAGAAGATGCTTTAAAGACGTATCTCATGGGAAGAATACAAACAAAAGGCCCAGGAAAAAGAAAGGCATTCAGTGATACTTAGCAAGGTAGGGCAGTGGTTTGGAAGCAGCAAAGCATCAAGGAATTTTGGCATGTTATGTTGATAGCAAATTAAGCCAGTAAGAAAGGGAAGCAAGTCGTGTTCAAAGAAGGAGCCATGGCAAGTCACAGGGGGTACAGGGGTGTTCTGCAGGGGGAGGAGACGATTTTGCCTTGAAGGATGAGATGAATAATAAAGTTTGAGGCAAAGAGGTGCTCAACTGTGTTGGCAGTGAGTGTGAAACTGATGCTGTTGTACTCACTGTCACAAAGCTTCATCCGTATACATAAATGAGCTCTTTGTCTGTATCGTGAACTTCAACTGCATAGTGTTCCCATTTCTGCTTTATAAATACTCACTGTCCTCTGGGTAACAGCAGCATAAGCATAACTTCTACCTAGCAGAACTTTTTAAAATTAGCCTACCTTCTCTTTCAGAAATGAAGTAAGTTTTCTTTACCAAAAGCTTCAAGGTTACACAATGAGGGGGCGTAATGATCTCTGGCTCTTCAGCACTGAGTCAAATATGCATGTAATTCTTGAAAATAGCACACAGCATGCAGGTATAGAAGCTTTAGGGGCTGCCCTGCAGAGCAGAGGGTACAAACCAGCAAGCAAAGTGCACAACAGGAAGCAAAGATCTCTAGGAGAATTAAAATCTGTTGTGAAAGATACCTGGGCCCTTTTTGCTGCTCTGGATTTCCACTGTGAGTGTGACCCTGGATAAGCACTGCCTTTGTCCATTACTTACTGCTCAGTCCCATTCCTGCTCTTCCCATAAGGAGCTCATGTATTTGGTGTGCACTTGGGGCAGAGAGGTGAAGAATTTTGATCTATAAGGGTAAATAAGAATTGCTGTTTTGTGTTGTTCTAATTCTTCATTAAAGACAGTGTCTTCTTTCCAGACTTTCCCGTAGAAAAGTGACTCTCCCCTGGGGCTCTTGCCTGCCAGTATGGGGGAAGCAGGCTGCAGCTCAGGTAGTGTGTCCTTCCAGAAAATACTTCGCTCACATGACTCATTAGGAATCGTCTACTTAATTCTGTTACCCTCTGCAGCAAATACTCAGTTAATAATTTTAAAATTATCACTTATGAGATCTCCTCTGCATTTGTGGCATGGTGGGATTGTGTACAGGGCTTGATTTCTGTGCAAAATAGTAATATGTCCCCACCCTGATCAGCCCCACCTTTTAAGCTCAGATCCCACATCCTGGTAAAGTCTTTATAGGGAAGATTCCTTTCTCCTTGCTGCAAGTGGGGAGGAAGAGATGGCACAGACAGTGGCACAGAGAGTGGCTTAGCTTCTCTTTCTCTCCCTGAGCTGTCAGACTAGCAGAGGCCAAGTGCCTTGGATTTCTGCTGCAGAACAGTGAAGCAATAAAACAGACAAGAAAAGATCAGCAATTACCCATTTTCGCAGAAGTGTCTGTTTACCAGCTCCTGTATGTTTATGAATTTCCCTAAAGCTACCTTCAAATTCAGACTTTCTGTGTGTAGTCTGTTCTGTGCCCAGAAGAAATAGAGAAAGTTTCCTTTTCTGCCACCCATTTTTGTGAATATAACCACCATATGAAAAAAGCTGCAATAGCTATCGGACAGATCACCCTTAAAAAGTCTGTATATACAGAAGAAACATTCGGTATGGTCCGTTAATACAATAAAGGGCATGTATCTCAAGGCTTATCTCACACGTGATTCCATGTTTCTTATGTTGTTGTGATAACAAATCGGTCCTGCCCCTCAACAGCAAGGAAATTTGAATAGTACAGGCAGTTTTACACAGCAAGGGTGTGCAGAGCTTGGCTTCAGGCTTATATTCATGTAATACCTGAGGTAGCATGATTGCTGCTGTCAGAGGTCTGAGACAGAGCGTGAAGCCTTGAGGGAACCCATTCCAGCCTACACATTTCCCAAGCAGATTTTCAAATCCTCTGTGAGCCCTAGGTTATCTAAATATACTGTTCCTTATTTACATTGGTAGACAGAGATATAATGAACCCAAAACTATCTCACACAGGCTGAATCCCTGTCCTGAGGGCATCCTCATGAGCAGAGCTGACACTGTAACTCAGCTCTAAGTACACAGCTGTATGTACTGTGATGGAAGGCTGACACCACCAACAGAAATTGTACATTATCTTTCAGAGCAGTGGTTTATTTGAAATCTCTTTCCAACTGACCTGACAAATTCATTTCCAAAGAAACAACAGATGGCAGCAGACAGATGGCTTAGTAATTTCAAAGCCTCTCCAGAGAAAGGAAGTGTCACTATAAGCCTGCACTATCTTAACATTAAGAAAGAATGGGATCTTAACATCTGCATTAGCTGAAAGTAGTGTGAGGACACATGTTGTAGGCTGGATTTTTGCAGTTATTCTTATGGTTTCCACTGGCATAGCTCCACAATTCTTGAACTTTCTCTTTATCTCAAAATTGCAATTTGAACATTTGAACATTTAAATGATTTATTTTATGACTATAGGTGTTTTCCCTGCGTCATCTTGGTCCAGCCACGTAGTTCTTTGATGCTTCAGTTTCTTGTCCACAAAACACAGATAAAAATCCCATATTGATCCTGTGCTTTTAGACAGCAGACTCCTCAACAGAGTATTTTTCCATATTTCCATACGTTTTTTCTTTTTCTTTTTTTGTTGGTGCTGGACTATCCTTTGCTGGAACCTTACCCCCTGCAAGAAACAATGCTAGGGAGGGCTATCTTCCTTTCCTATCAACCGATGAGTAAGGGAGCCTCAATTTTGATCGATTTTTTTTTTTAATTTATGCTAAAGTTTTGCTTTTCTTTGTTGCAATTTTACTGCCATCTGTCCCATCCCAAAACAGAATCCTTCATAGTTTTTATTTTTACATTTTCCCCTTCCCTATATTTTGCTGCAGCAATTTTTTGGAAAGAATTAAGTTTGTCCTCCCTTCTGCATCCTCATCACATGGCAGAAAGCCCATTAAATGCTGGAACCAATACTTAAAACATAAGGAGTGACCTCTTCCTTCTGAAGCCAAGTTCCATACAATCTCAGCTCTGTACTCCAGAGTACATGTAACTTCCTCATTTTCTGAGAAGGTAATCAAACATAATCAGAGGGAATCAAAGGGATGACTCTGTCTTGTCATCTGGTGCAGACCCGTTAAGCAAAATCAGGAGACAGGAGGCTTGTGGCACAGCATAATTGATCTTTGGAGAGATGTAGTCATGGGCATGGATAAGACTTTTATTTCTCTCACTTGAGACAATTCACAGCTCAACCCGGTGGAATTACATTCTTACACAGTTTGTATAACTAAAAAGAAGCACCAGAGCACTTTTCCTTGTTCCAGGAAGCCCAGTCCCTCTGTACCACTGTGGTTGTACTTTAGGGGTTACAGGCTCTTTGCCACCCTGAATTTTCCTTTCTCCTTTTCTAGCAAGAGCAGGTTTGGCCACTTAGACCTGGACTTACAGAGAAGGTAAGGCTTTGCCTGGTGGTGATGGGGCTATATCAAGCTCAAACCCAGAACTCCCCGCGGGTTTAAAAATCAGGAAGGGTAGAAGTGGTAACATGTGGGTACTGTGCAGTCAGAAGGAAAGGTATAATAAATAAGGTATAATAAATAAGACTAAACAGACATGAAAAGATCCTCACTGTCATCAAATAGAAGATGACCATGGATGCAGAAGAAGAAAGTTCTTGTAGGAAGATGTAGGTGAGGAAGGAAAGAACCAGTCCTTAGTGTGAAGCCCATGAGTAGTGACATAATCTTAGCGAAGCAAGGGATAAACTGAGGAGCAAAAAATGGCAATGCCTGTTGAAACTGGCATGCAACAAGCAAACTTCAGCAGCCACCACAGAGCTGTTTGCTGTTCACTCTTTAGGCAGCCCTTGGTTAGGTGTCAAGATACAGGCCTCCTGGACACAAAAGGACAGATCTTCTTGAAATGGAACATGGCTGGTGAAGATTGGTCTGGAATAGCTGTAATCCAAAGGGCAGAAGTGCATTAGGATGGAAATTATAGGCCACTGCAGGCCTCCCAGAATGGGGAAGGGGCTAAGTCTTCCTCCTGAGACACAGAGGTCTGGGAAAACTCTGGTTCTGCTAGCTGCTACAGAGAGGATATACAAGCTTAGAAGACAGAAGATGCTGGGAACAATGTCATTTCATTCCCAGCTTTTACCAAAGTGTTCTTACCATCCTCTTGCCTCTCATTTTTTCTCATCAGAGCTGAGTCAGGATGAGCTATTCTGTTTACAGAATGTACCCTAAGATCAAATAGGATCTGGGGACTGACTATGTTCCTCTGGCAGAGATCTGGGCTCATGCCTATCATTGCTCATCTGAGTAAAAATTTTGATGCTCAGTTGGTAGCTAGATGAGATGGGTGGATTTCCACTAGAGAGCAATCATATCTCCTATACAGAGGAGTCTGTCTTGCCAGCTGAGGGAAGGACATTTAAAAAAGCATATGAGTAGCCATGGGGATTGCTGTAAGTCCCTGAGCAGACATAAATACAAAACTAAAAGTGCAAGGACTGAGTTGATTGTTTCTGGGCCAGGGGAAGGCAGGTGGAAAAGCACAGCAGTCTTACTTTCTATGAAGCCAGCACTGCATGAATTGCAGTCTCTAGCAAATGTTCATCTGTCTCCACACAAGCTATGAAAATAGAGAATTAACTGCTGGGTACATCAGAAGAATTCCGAGTACAACAGAGACATCTGCAAATTTCAATAAACCAAAATGTGGACTGTTGATACCAATATAGCTTCCACCTTTAGAAACAAAGTGGGGGGAGCCAAGCCACTGCTCCAACGACTTCAGCAAAAATGATGCAAATAAAGCCAGGTTATTTTTCAAAAAGTATTTTTCAAAAATGTTTTTTGGCTTGTTTCCTGAAAATTACATTTCCACCAGAAGTCTTTCTCCAGTCAGGATCCTTTCCTCAGCAACCAGGAAGCAGGCACTGGTCTCAGTGGTTGTGAGGGTAATTGAATAGTACAGCAAAGCAGGTTTGGGACTCATCAACTCTCATCAGCATTAAAATGAGTTTATATGTTTTTTTAAATAAATAAGCTATATTCGAGCCTCTAAGAAAAAATGCTATTGCTGGATGAAACTCCTCTGGGTTTTTCACAGCAATAAAATAGAGCAAACATGTTGTCTCTGATGCCCAGTGTGGTATTCACCAGTCTTGACCATGTGCTGGGAGGTCTTTTGATCACCACAGGTGAGAAAGGGAATTAATTCATGTCATGTGACAGTCATGTTCTCCTGTTAGAGCTTCCTAAGAGAGGCTTTAAAGTTTCCAAGTTTGAGAAAGAAAATCAGAGCGAGACGTGACAAGATACACTTCTGTACTTACAGAAGTTATCAGTTGTTCTGCCACAGCCAAATGAGACACTAATTCTTTCCAGTCAATCAAGGTGACTTTTTGGTCATAAAATGTGTGTTTTGCATGTTTGTCCAGAACTTGCCATCAGTCTTGCTGCTTTTTATTTCTGATAAGCCAGGATCGCATAACTCATTGGAAAAGGAATTAGCATGGTAGATGATAAGGAATTTTTAAGGTATATTTTGAGGTAAATTAAACAGACATTATTGTTTAAATATAAAAGTAAAGTTTAATGAAGCAAAATCCTGAGCAAAATCCTACAGCAACAAAAATTTCTACATAGAGTCTGTGAAGCTCCATCTCAAGTACAATTTTTATGTATCAGTGCAGCAGCACTGATCCCAAGAGTGGATGCATGGGACATCTCAGCCCAGCTGTGAGTCTATTCCCCAGCCCTGTTCTGCTGTCCAAGGATGTTCCCTGAGTTTGGGCTCCTCTTGGATCCCATTATAAGATGGCTATAATGCACTAAGAAAGTGATGAGGTTGTTGATTATCTCATCACCGTGAAGGGAAACTTCACAGCCTTCATGGAATCCTTCTGTTTCTGTCATTCCTGCTTCCAGTCAAATTAACCTCCTTCCAGATGGGCCTTCTTTCCCTCCATGCCACATCACACTTTGGTCACAAGTGTCTACTACTGAGCAGTTACAATTAGATTTTCCGCTTCACAGATCAAACTGGTTGATGAAGGGAGCTTTTCAGTCTCAAAAATTAATCCTGAGGAGGATTTTAAGCAGGGGGACAGAGACTCTGACCTGGATTTTGTGTCAAGAGAAGAGCCAATGTATACTTACTTTGCCCAGTGCTGTTAAGGAGATGGTCTCCAGCCATTCACAATTTTAGGCCTGCTTAAGGAAAAGGGAAGATGAGGCCAGGAACTGCTTGGGAGGCACTAGACACAGCATATGGGAATCAGCTCATGCACAGACAGGCTGTGACATGCCGTGTACCCTCACCTCTGATCCCTGTGCTGTAAAATGGCACTGACAGAAGCCTCAGAGAGGCTGTGTGCATTGCCCGAGGTCACGAGTGTGCCTGAGCCAAAAATTGTGCCCTAGTACCCTGGGACACCACATCCCTACAGCACCAGCCTTCCTGCTATCCTTAGCCTGGCTTTTCTCTGCTTAAATAGTAATGCATATCTCCATTCCCTACAGTTAATTAGCAAGGAATAATTTTTTCTCTGAGAGAAAAAACATCTTTCTCAGCCTGTTGTGTGTTTAGACAACTATAAAACTCTTGAATAAATTGATACAATAACTATGCTGAACTTCTAAATCGTTATGAAAAATAACCACTACAGTTTTTATGTGTTTTACGTACTGTTAACTCAACACCTCCTCCATCCCTGTGGCACACGGAGCAGCCATCACACACTGGTACCTTCTTCATGGCTGGGCTGATTCCAAGGCTGCTGCAGCTTCATCCTTTGGGCTGTGTGGTGTCCCTGTGCTGACCACGGGTGGCTGGTGCTCTCACGCTGCTTTCTGGGACCACTGAGCTCTCGCTCTGCAGGCTCAGTCTGCTGCACGAACCAGAAGGAAAATATCGGTGCAACGGATGGTGCCATCTTCTGGGAATTGAGATTTTTACAGACAAGCCCACGGACTGACCTGATGCAATCAGTCAGGCTGTTCTCCAGGCTTGTCTGATACTTCTGCATCAAGGTGTTTATGGAGAGCCCACTGGTACCGCTGAAACTCAGAATCCAAATCTACCTTTTAGAAATTTCTGTGGGGCACCTCCCTCCCACAAAATACTAGTTTAAGACATGTGGAAAGGCCAAGAAAACCGTTCCTGGCTTTTGTACCTAGGAGGGAGAGTACGTTCATGCTGCTGTGGTAAAGTTAGATTAAATGCCCTGCAGCTGTGACGGACAGATATGGGTTGTCTTGGGGGTCTCACAGGAGAGAAAAGTGTTGAGCTTTCAAGAGTCTTAAAAAGATTTTCTCTTCTGCTTTTGCCAGAGTTGTTTCCCAAAAATTTACACAGAACACCCTTATAAAACACACACTAACCTTGTCATTAACCTTTGCCTCAGTACCTAAAGTATCCAAGAACCAGAGAGCTCTGGGGCCTAGGAAGAGATGTTCTGTAACCTCATTTTCTAAACAACTGTATTACTGGATTTGACCAGAGTTCTGATTATGAAATAGAATGTGGTTCAGACTGCTCAGCAACTCCTGTGTCATTTGGAGCAGCAGTTCCTCTTTGCTGTTCAATAAAACTCCTTCTTGTTCACAGTAGTTATACCTGAACACTGAGTCAGGTTTTGCTGTCATTTTGTCATGTCCTAAAGCAGAGACAAACATCAATAAACCTTTTGCTGCTGGCCTAAGACTGTCCATATATGATTCAATGGGTGTTTCATCTCTGATTTCTGTGGGGAAGTTATCATGAATGTCTCAGAAAAATTCCTTCTGAAGTGCAAATTTCCCTTCTTTTAATGTTTGAAGCCTCCCTCCTTGTCTCCATTTATTGTTAACAAATATTGTCTAACAAGCAAAAGCCAATTAAGTGCTAATATTTCAAATGCTGTTTCCAGCAGTTATTTTAGATGAGATATTTGTTGTACTAGAGCTGCAGGTCCTGTTTTGCTGCCTAAAATAGCCACAAATTCATTATATTGGCCTAGTAACAGAAATTCAGCAATGCTTTAATGCCCTGAGAAACAGACCTGACATATTTTCAGACAAACAAATTAACACATGGTTTGGATCCTGACTTGGACTGCAAGGCAGATGCAGCATGGATGCATGAAGCTTCACTCCAAATCCTAATCTAGCAAATTTCTCTTTAAGTGAAACACACTTAGTGGAGGGGACTTGAGACCAGCCCTTTCCAATGTGCTCTTCTGTGAGCTAGGATAGGCAGGCTGTGCCAGAACAGGACTTTGAAGTTGGCTTTCCTCACTGATGGGCTCCTGTTTAGAGATGGATCATTCAGCCTTCTTCTCTCTGTTTTGCAGGATTTGCTAGGAATTTTTTTTTTAATCCAACTGCTCTATTCTTGATGCTCTAATATGTGCCCAGAATAGGGTCTGTCTTGTATTTGGGTAGGAAAAAAAAATAAATCCAAGGCTGCCTCCAAGGGATCTTAATTCTGAGACAAACCACAATAAAAACTGAGCAGCCCCCCAGTCTGTAAATCTTTGAGTGTTGTAACTTTTTAATATGTAGGGGAGAGAAAAGCCCTTTCAAAATCTCTAACCTCAAAATCCCAACCTGCAGTACCAGAATTCCTGGGAGAAGCAAAAAGAATCTGTAATGAAATTGCTTTTGGAGCTGTTGTGTTACTGTTTGATGTGAATGGCAATTACTGTGCTGCAAGGCTGTTCTGAGAGCTTCAAGGGTTTTTATACCTGAGACTGGTTTTCCTCAAATCCTGAAAGGGAGACTTGTAGCCTACCTCTTGAAAGTACCCAAATGCACAGTTCCATGTAGAGAAACACCCTTAATGTTCTCCATTTCTTAATCCTTGACTTTGAGAGGGCTTCAGTGTATCCTTAAAAGGAAGAGCTGGGAATAATCTTTATTTGGGAGAGAAATATAATGCTACCAACCTTAGGAAATGAAAATACAGTGCTCTTTTGAAAATCATGTGTAGGAAGGAGAGTGAACAGGGTGAGTGAAAATTAACAGGCTGAGAAGGCTGGGAATGGCAAGTGGGGACAGGACACTTTAAATTTTTTCCTGCTTAACCATGATGTTAATTTGTGTGTCACAAATCCTCTTCAGATCGAATTTTAAGTGAAAACATGTCTGAATAATATGTGTGCTTTCTTTCAAGAGGAGAAGCAGTCTCAGGAAAAAAAAAATGTTGTTTTTTTTGTCTGCTAGAAGTGTTTTATTTTCAAACTCTGAGGCCTGATACCATTCTTGTTTACACAGCTTTCACATTCATGAACATGGTTTCATTGGCTCTAACAGCTTTGTGCTCCTGTTTTGCACCCATGTCCAGTATTCCAGCCAAAGAACAGTAAAAAGGTTTAGAGGGGAGGAGCAGGAGTAAGCCCAGTGGTGAACAAGAATGTCCCCACAAGCTTCAGAGCTGGAGCTTAAAGCAGTGTAAAGCATATGCCACATCCCTTGCCAGTGACCTCAGAAACTCCAGTTTATACACCTTCACCCTTCATTTGATAAAAGGGAAGGGAAAAGATTGTCATGGTACATTAACATGAAGGCTATGCGTGCAAGAGGCTCAAGGGAGATTTATAACCTTGGAGCTTTCTTTACAAATAGTCCTTGAAGTAGTGGTTTGGGATGGGAGAAGTCAAACTTTCCTCTAGGACCAGATGGAATAAGCAGCTTCGATTTTTTTTTTCTCCTGTTTTTGTGATCCAAGGATAGTAGAGCTGGTCTTGTCAAGCTGCCTCACAGAGGCCGTGGTAATATTAATATTGATTTGTTCCTATACATCCTTGGAATATTTGCTGGGGAAAGGGGGAATGTTGTCTCTTTGGGCCCTGTGAGGAACAACTTTTACTAAAAATTGCTAGGGGGGAGTAGATCTATTCTGAAAAACATGGTAGGGGATGTTAAGAGAAATAAGAGACTTCTACTGCTTTCAAGTGCTTTTGGGACAGGAACATAATCCAGCCCAGTTCAGGCTGAATTGTGCACGTGTGCTGGCAGTGTGGCTGCTTTTCAGCAGCAGCCTGGTTATCAGTATGTGCTAACAAAGACCTTGTGCCCTGACTCCAGCGAGTGATTAACTCTGTGTCTCTGGTGTCCATGTGGACCATATGCCTTCACAGGCTATTGCTGCTCTGGGAGAACATTCATTTCTCTTACCTCTCCTGACTCTGCCTGAGATGTGACTTATGTGCTTTTGAGAATGATTTTGCTAAAGGTGGCAACGTTGAGGAGTGAGGTTTGCTCCAACATGCATGAGAGTCACCAAGAACCACTGAAGCCTTCACTTTTGTTGACACAATTGTTATCAAGTTGAGAGCTGTGAGTGCATGACGCTCTATTTCAACAATGTGCCTTGTCACGGCAAATGATGTCACAGGTTGCACAAAATTCCTCCTGCTTATGTCTCTGAGACAGGCAGGGCTTCTCTGGAACAGCCTTACTGCTGGCAAAACTTCGGGGACCACGTGGTGAAGACAGAGTACAACAACAACATCATGACTGCTATGTTTGAGTCACACAGAAAAGGACATGCAGGACTTGGGGGATCAGAGGAGCAGTAATATAATACACACCTCGGAAGTGCTCTGCTTTCAGTGGGTGAGTAACTCTACTGGATATGGCACAGCAGAGGGGAAGGAAGGCTGATGACATATATCTGCTTTCCTTCCCTGAGTAGGCTTTCCTGTAACCACCAAACACAATTCAGCAAGCCTATGTGAAGCTGAATCAGACTAGCAACGTTTCCATGCTGTGTCTGAAAATTATGCTTTGACTCCTAGTACCTTTGCACAGTAAATATTTGCATAATGTAAAGGAAAGTGGGAAGACTGCAGCCTGAAACCTTCACCATCCCTTCGTCTGCACGTGATATTTCTTGGTGTAGCTCAGAGTACTCCAGAGACCATGGAATGTGATTTCTGGTGGAACTCAATGAGTTAGCCACCTTGGAAACTGGAAAGTTAGCAACACTGTAGGACACGTTTGTGAATATCGTGTTTAAGTGACAAACAAGTGGTGTTTCAAATGCAGTGGCTTATTATCTCCCTCAGCTGTGAAGATGCCCAGTTATGAAACTTCCCTTTCATGTGAAGCCTTTCATCTTCCACTGGGTGCTTGGTCCTGGTAGCTGTCCCCATGCACCAATGTCTCTGCCACTTCCCCCATCTTCAGGCCAGCTGGTGGTCCTCCCTGCCCTCCAGTGTCACTGGGGCTAGGGGAAGTAGACACAGCTGTAAGGATGAAATAAATCCCTTTTGTAACTGCAAAATGGCTTCCAAGGGTCTTTCCCATCCTCTTTGGAAGTGAGAGTAGCCTGCCTATCTCTGCACACCCAGCTCTTGCCAGTGTGCACTCTGAAGGGCCCAGACATGTCCCATGCTTCCTTCCTGCAGCTATTACCAGCATGTCTATTTTCTGGGAAGGAGTTTCCCTGTGTGCAATGTGTCTTAAACATGACAAAAGAGGTGCATGTCCTTGTTCCCTTGCTCTCCCTATAGGGTTTAGAAGCCTAGGTTGGTTGTAGGAGTCCTGAGCAACCCAGTAATGTGAGACTGCAGTATCAGAGGGCCAGGTTCCCAGCTCTGCCTCAACAAAGCACTAGCACCCAGTCTAGATTTTCTAGATGTCTAGAGTTCTACATTTTCAGAACATGAAAATTCTTGCTGGCTACTCTGTACATTTAAGGACTGCAGAGAATGAGGGCCAAGGCCAGGTCAAGCCAAAAGGGTTATCTGTACTTTTCAGTATGATGGATAAAGAGTGTCCATTTCCCTTTCTGAGATGACACTAACATGCTTGCAGATGCATTCACACCATCAACTTTTTGCTACCAGGTACAACAACTTGGAAACCGTCTATTTTAACACTTACTGTGGAGGTAACACTGATCAGACAGTAAAACCTACCACTTGACCTCTGTAGAGGTCTGCAGAAGTGGCATAAGATGGAAGGACCTGGAGGCAATAATACTGCAGGGATGCCCTCCATGTAGGGTCTGTCAAGCTGAGAGCACCACACAGTACACACTTTTCTGATGACTTTGGTGTCCTCATCTCCTGCTCTGACATCCTAGGTGTGTATGGAAACTGCTAGAACTAAGAGATCTCTTATTTAAGTCCCTGTCTATTTCACCCTAGTCCCAGGTGCCTTCACTTCCTCACATCCTTTCTGTGATCTTTATCTCTGTGGGTACAGTGTCACAGCCAGGACTTGGAGAGCGTGTTCAAGAGGCTTTGGAGTGAAGATACAACTTTGAAGGTGCAGCTACGCTCAGGGCTCAGACATATCATCAGCCTGGCAGCTGGGGCAGCTCTAAACAGAAATCACTAAGCAGGAATTGCATGCAAGGGACCAAGGGTTGGAGGCCTGGCTGCACATCACCATGCATTGATTGTGTTTTCTAAGGAAGGAATTTGAGTACTTTAGCTTGTTGATCTCTATGATGAACAGGTGATTTCTGATGATCAGAAGGTGTTTAAATACTACTAAGAATTTCAGGAAAAAGACATCAGATGACTTGGTCCTTGATGAAAGCTCTCTGCAATGTTTAATTGCATGGTAGCATGAATGAAGGTTGTACAGGGCCAGAGACTAGAATAACTTCTGTCAGTGGTGACCTTTGGCTATGCCTCATTATGTCAGGAAGGGCAGGTTTGTCTTAGATATCTGTCTAAAATCTATATACTGCATGTTTGAAGGAGAAAGCAGAAGACAAGTCACTTCTTTGAGTAACACACTGGTCATCACAGGGAGGACCAATGCTGTCTGCTTTCAACCCTTACGAGTCAGGCAGGGCAAGAGTTGAGTTTAAATTGTCCAGTTCTGCTGTGGGAGTGTTGTGGGTGAGGGGAAGACCATCAGCACTTGGATACTGCAAGTGGTGTGGGACATTTGCTTTTTGGGACTCCTGAGGCAGTAATCTGTAGCTACTGTCATGGTTGCCTGCCACAGACAAATAGTTTTGATGAGTTTTTTCTGTCTTTAGAAGTTTTTTTGGTGCAGGATTTGCTAGCTGTCATGGAGGTAAATAGGTAATAATAGGTAAAAAGCCCAGAATTCTTGGTGACAAGCAGTTTTCATAGAGCAGGCTCTGATAAGAGCTGTGATCATGAAGAAAAATGTGAAAACTTCATTCATCAAGTACTCAAAAAACATAGGAAACAGATTCCACCTCTATTTATTTTCTATTTGATATTTTCAGGTGTAGTCCATGATTTCTCAGGAACCAGAATGTTGGCACAGATATTTTTTGGTGCTAATCTAAAGACTTCCACGCTGCCAGGCTGATATTTTGTCGCACCACAGCTACAGCCCTGACTGCAGCTCTGACTTGCCCACACAGACCCACAGACATGCTCCTCAACAGGCTGGCTGAACTTCCACACTGAAAGGACAACACAGTTAAGCAGCTGTGACTTTGATTTCCAACACAGCTCTCTCTATTGGCTGATAGTCGAAAGTGCCTTTTGAACAGCTATAACAGTTTCACATGCTTAAGCAATGGCTTTAGGGATCTTCCTTTCATAGCAGCAGCACCTACAATGCTGCCAGCTGCAAATTCCCACCATCCTTGCTGAGACTCCCACTTTGGTTTTCACAAGAGACTGCAGCACTGGCTGACCAAAGGAAAATGCATAAATTTCAACATTTATTTACAGTGGATGGAGGAGTTTTCGGTCTTATTTGCAACATCTGTGAATGATCAGGATTCTGTCTGATTTCTGGATAGCTAGCAAATCCAAGTTGAAACATCTGTGCATGAGATATGCATCATTGCTGATCCATCTGCAGAACACATCAGACATCAGTTGATTGATTTGAGCTTGATAGGGCTAGATAACCAAGCAGCAGGAAAAGAGAAACTACATGGCACAGTGAGAGTTGTTCCCCCTGCCCCTCCTTCTTTTCAGCTCTATATAGTTCCACTGTTTATGTTTTTGCAGTTGTTTTTCTTACATGGTGCAGTTATTGGGTTGAATATGGATAAGGGAATGAAAGCCCACATCTCAAAAATGTAGGAACACATCTGTCCTTGGCAAAAATAACTTCATCTGTGACAGCCATCACCAAAACTACAAATGAATATAATGAAATGTCTCAGAAACTGCTTTGGGATCTCAGTGGAAATATGGAGGGTAGCATTCAGATTCTGTTACAGGGATTTTAACATTTTTGGGTGTCTTCTCTTTTAGTTTTTAAATCAGGTTTATTCAAATGCAGTTGTGACACTGGAGATTGTTATTTGAAGCTGAAATCTTATTTCCTGTCTTCATAATCCCTGATTGCATTGGCACTGGTCACCACCATTCCTCATTGCTTCATGCTGCCCTCTTCCTATGGCACATGCACATGCAGTTATTACTCTCCTTGTCTGCTTCTTTATTGAATTCTAGAAGTGCAGACATGCATGATGACAATTAAGAAGACTCTCATTTTTAGTTTTTTTTAATGTGATGTGCCAGGAGATGTGGCCTGGTTTATGACTATGCATCTGTTGCAGCAAATACAGTATCCCTCAGTGCCACAAAATCAGCCTAGACCTGGGGCTTTTATTCCCCTTCCAGCAATTAGTGAAGGATTCAGCAATTATCACTTGAGCAGCAGGTCTCCAAACAATACCGGAGAGGAGAAAATGAAAATCTGCCTCACTTAGCCCTGCATTGCATCATCACGGGAAGTGACAGCAGCACGTAGCTGTGAGGTTTTCAGGGGGATGTGACCTCCCAGATGTGATACAGGCAGCAGGTACAAAGTTAGAAAGTGACACCTTTTTACAGACATCTTTCTGATTCTAACTGCTGCTGATGTGCCACATCTGGATAGCCAGCAACCAAACCCTCTGCTCAGATCATGCCATGCTCTAGTTTTTTATGCTGCTCTGAGAGCAATGAGTGTAGAGTGTCTCATGCAGACAGTACTGGTAAAACCCTATTTCTGACACAGGGAGAGATGAAGGCCCTCTTTAGCAGCCTTGTGGGACTTTGTGACTATTATAAGTTGACAGAGGGGATCTGCCACACCATTTAAAATCACAGCCATCACCCAGCCTGTTAAATGATCTTCCCTCAGCCATTCAAGGGTAGCTTGTTAGCACAGTAGTTCAAACTTCCCAGTACGACTGTGATGCCTGGGTAAGTGCTTTGCAGACTGTATTTTATTCCTGGCAGGAGCAGGAATCGTTGAGCAGCTGGCTGGCCTATCAGACAAATCCCCTCTTCTATAAGCATCTCTGTGTGAGATTACAGATATCTACACAGGAAAAGAGATCTTCTCCTTGAAGGCTGTGGCTCAGGTATTATGCATGAGCTGTTTTATTTGTACCATGCCGTCTGGAGGAAAGGTCTTTCTGCATCAAAAGAACACAGAAAAAAAAATCACAAATGGGGAGGAAAGTTATGGATCTCAGGTGTATAAAAACCTGAAAAAGTGTGCAAATATGTTTCAGCTACTCTCTCTTCAGTGATGCTGAATAATGGGACCAGAGGCAATGGGCACAAATTGAAACACAAGAGGTTTTCTCTGAACACCAGGAAACATTTTTTTACTATGAGGGTGACCAAGCAATGGTGCAGATTGGCCAGAGAGGTGGTAGATCTCTGTCCTTGGAGATATTTAAAAGTCAGCTGGACTCAGTCCTGGGCAACTGGCTCTAAGTGGCTTTGCTGGACTTTGGGAGTGATTCTGTGACAGTGAGTGAGGGCATTTCTTCAGACCAGTCTAATGTGAGCATGGTCTTCACCCAGGTGATGGGAGTCCACCTGCTCAGTGGCACATGGCAGTGAAATGCCTTAGCCATGATCATCTGTTCGTAGCAGTCCCTCCTCTTGAGCAGCTTCTCTCTGTTGCAGACACATTAACAAGGACCCACATTTCACAACCACAGGAAAATGAGGCCCTGGAAAGTTGATATGAGGTCATTTAGGTATAAGACAGTTCCAGAGACCAACTCACTAGGCAATACCAGTTAGCGTGTGAGGTGGTTATGCAATGTTATCCTAGGGAATAAAAGAAGCAAGCATTCCAGCTTTTTCCCCTATGAAAACTCTGTGACATTCCCTTTTGCTTCTGTCCTTTATGCCTGGGGGCAATTTAACTGGTAACTGACAAAAGTGAGATTGCTGCAAGTGTGCCCTGCTCAGATCTAATAAATCACATAAAAGTAGAAGAGGAACAGAACTGGAAATGTCTCTGAATAAGCAGCAGATGCAAAACATTTTACAATCTACTAAACTTGAAACACAGGCAAAGATTTGGTCAGTTTTGTTTCAGAACCAAGTAATTCTGAGGTATAAATTAAATAAAAAGTCAGCAAAAACATTTTTCTTGCACTGTGTGGGGGAAATATGCTCCAGATGCTTGCAGTCTGTTGGTAACAAGAGGCAGTGTGATGGCTGGATGGATTTTGAAATTCTGCCTCTAACTGATCATAAGAAAAAATAATGATAATATGTTCATCACTGGCAAGGTGGAAATAACAAATGTAATGCTGTAACCCAGACCTCAGAGATGCCTCTTACTGTGCTACATTTGGAGCAATTTTTAGAGACAAGACCCAAAACCAGCCCTAATGCTGAGTGATCTATTCTCTCAAGGTACTGGTAGATATAAGGAAAATTTTCCAGTGACTGCCTAGTCTAAGACCTAAACCATGGCTCTGAGCATGCAGCAGGGGAAATGCAGAAGAGCAACATTACTGCTGAGATAGTTTGCTGTCTGTGGAAATCAGTCTTGACTCTGAGAGCCTTTGGGATCTTAGCAATAATCTTCTCTTGAGGAAGAACACAGGCACTGGGAAAAACATTGCTAAGCATTTAAAACATGAAGTTTCTGAAGCCGATACAAAAGGGAATTTTGTCTCCGAGCAGCAGCTATGTGAGATATCAATGCCATTTTGCAGGGGGTTTTGCCCTTCTGATGTTACGGCAGAGTGAATTTGGAATTATGGTGCCAGGATCAACCTAGCCTGTGCATAATCAGTGGCATAGTAAGACCCTGGGACCTATGTTCTTACTGGTTCTTACTTACAGAGTATCTTTAAGATAATAGTGTGCAGAGGTTTTATGGCTAGAAGACAAGGAAATGTGCCCAGGGATCGGTGTGGTGACTTTGAAGAAAAGCCCTCTTGCTGCTCAGGAGACTACTGCAGCATGGGTGTCCCATTTCTCCAGTGGCTTCTGTGGCAATTGGTGTCTGCTGAACTCATCTGTGCTGTTCACACTTGCAAAGGTGCAGCCACGGTTTTTTGTGCGATTAAAAACTTTTCCTTACTATAGTTATCACATATAACTATATGCTAGAGTTATAGATCTAATCAGCCTTTTTTTTTTAATTAAAAATATAACTTCTAAAATCTTGGTTTTGCTTACACCAGCAGTAGATAATGATTGTGACAATGCTGGCTGCCACAGATTATCAAGATGCTTGACTACAGTGCTTCACTTTGGGGCACTTTTCATCCTCACTCAGGATGGCTCTAGAACCCTGTCCTTCACAACAGGTGGTGGACACACCACACAACCTGGCCCCTGCATATTGCTGCCCTATGGAGTTGTGCAACCCTACCAGCCTTTGAACTAGCTTTGTTATCTCAGCACAACACCATATATTTATTTGACATTCATCCTGCTGCCTGTCAAGGACCTTGGACCCCTGAATACTTCCAAGCAAACTTGAACACCTGGCTGTCAAACTGTATTCTTCAAATTTTCTGAAAACACAAACTGTAAAAATATGAGCCTTCCTTTCACAGGGTGTCTTCTATTGGTTTGAGAGAGGTGACCAGTCCTAAAAGTTAGACTCTTCTGACACAGCAGGCAGTTTGCAAATATGAATTCTCCCAGCATTTCCATATATGCAACAAGATCTGCCTATGGAGGTGTGTGACAACAGAAAGGCAGTAAAAATGTTTCAGGAGGCTGGACCCTGTTCTGGGGTGACAAGTGTTGCCTTAACATTAGAAAACAAGGGGCAAACTCACACTAGGTCTCCATCCCTCCATTGCAAATTTTCCTGAAGGGAATCAGACAGAGCAATCCTGCAGAAGTCTGCTGGATTCTGTCAATAAACTGACCTCTTGGTAGGTGCAGGTGAGCAAAAAGGGTGCATTAAGCTCAGAAGGATTTGAATCCCAGGCAAGGACTGACAAGTTTTCATTGTGTTTCCTGATGTGATGGGGAGAATCCCAGGAAGTGGGGTGTAAATGATCTGGTTTTCTCAACTGGGGTCTAGCCAAGAATTTAACACTCTTGTTTGCTTAGGAGAGGTCCTGCAGTGCTTTTAGTGTCTGTAAGGGCCCCCACACTGCTGCTGTCTCATGCAAATGTGCTGAAAGAGCACTTCTGAGCAAGTGTCATGAATCAACACTGGCTCAGGCTCTCCAGGAAAAAAAATAGTCTGTCCTCCAGTCTTTACTGGGGGTCTCTCTGTAATTTATGGATGCCTGGAGGCATACATTTTGAGGAAGTGCAGTCTCCTCCTTTAGTTTAGGGTTACAGCCTGAAGGCCATTTTTAGAACTGATGGGGATGTGTCCTGTGCCAGCACAGGAAGAGCTTGTCCTGGCACACTGCATCTCATCATGGTCTCCACTATAGGCATATTAGCTGGTCCTGATGAGCAACTGGAGGGAGTGTTCTTCCAGGATGACATTTTGCACAGCCACAGAATTTTTACCACAGAGGTCTATTCTTTAAGTGATGATTATTTTTTTTAAAGTGAGTATCTTAGGTGGAAAGACTAACTTAATATAAGCTTACTGTAAGGAAAATCCCTTTCATAGATAACTGATGCTCTGGTGTCCACTTCCATTTATTCAGCCTGTAGCTAAGCCCTGTCAGCCCATAGTCACTTCAGGGGGCCCCATGCCTGGGACAGTGATTTTGCTGTGTGTGCAAGGCACTGAGCCCATGATCACAAGCCAAGTCTGAAGTGTCATTCTGGCAGCTGTGCCAAGCTGAATGGAGGAGCAAGAGGATGGGAAAAAGAAATCCCTAGCAGAGCACCTTGAGGATGTGCTAAGTGCAAACAGGCAGAAAACTTCTCCTTTCCTAAACAGGGCCAGAAAAGCAATCTTGTGGATGATGCAAAAGATAAAAAGGCAATGCAAAAACTGGATGAGCAGCAGATGCAGCAAGGCTGCCGAGCTGGGGTGCAGAGTGTTCAGGGGGTAAAACAGGTGGTGAACAAAGCCAAGCTCTGGCAGCACAAGTTCTGTGACATGCAGAAGAATTCTTGTGCCCTAGTCCCAAAATACAGAATGACTATGTTGGGCTCCTTCCTCTTCCCTCACTAGAGAAAACAAAGATTCTGCCAGAATGCATTTTTTCTGAATTTTATCCAGGTGAAAGGCATATACAGGCATATACAGTAGGAAACTATCCAAGCTGGTTTCCCACTCCAGCCTGTATATAGCTTTTAGAACTAGTAGTAGCAGTATTAGCAGTAATGAAAATTTTGTTCTGTTTTAACAATTAATTCACTGTCAAACATTTGGAGAAAAAACACTACCTCTTCCTGCCTTAACTTCCACATCTCTCTGTTCTTCTGGCTTGACAGTGACCAGGATATATCCTATAAGACTTGGTATTAATCTGGCAAAGCTTTAATAAACTTTTAGTCAGGAAATGTTGTTGTCTTTGAAACCACTTCTCCCCCAGACTTTCATATCTTTAGGACACAGTCTCTGGGTTTTGATGTTAAAACGTTTTCTGTCTACTTCAGTTGTTTGACTGCCACTCTATCTCATTGATGCATCTGTGCAGAGACAGACAAACACATCTAGATACTGATTATTCTTGGTTTATTGTTCTGTTGCTTGATGATAGAAGGACACACAATCAAGAAGATAGCAGAGGAAAGAAACATTCTTTAACTGGATTTAAAAATGTTAAATAGGACCAGGAAGTTAGATTCCAAAAAAAAAAAGTAAGGCCTCCCTCATTTCTTGCAGTAGAATTAGTCAAAGTTGCTTTCTGTGCTGAACCTAGATGATTTTATTTGAGCATATGGTCCTCTTAACTTCTGTGCAGAGCTGTGAGAGCTGGCTTGTAATGGCACTGCATGCTTGGTACCAGTCTGCACTCTCTGTGTGGAGTCTAGATACTGCCCTGACACATTGGGCTGTGATGTTGGCAGCTATTGAGCAGAAGGACCTAAAGGCAGATGGTTCAAAATGTCTTACGGGGAGAATTTCATGAAAATGGGTAGGGGGAAAGAGATTACCCTAGGAAATGCACAGTGCTATGCTTTAGGATGAATCCATAGAAATCATAATGCCATCTTCTGGTCAGAATGCCTTTATGGATCAGAAGAAGAGGAGAAGCAAACAACAATACATCACAAATTCCTTTATCTGCAGAGAAAGAAGACCAGAGTCAATGCTGAGTGCTGCTCAAAACCCCGTCTGCACAGTGTCTTGTGAATGGCTGTGCACGTGGGCTGCAATCCTCTGCAGCCTGGGCTGGGACAGTAGCCCTGCTCCTTTGGGTGCATATTCAAGAAAGCAGCTGAGATGAGCCTGTGAGCTTTTATTATTGCTAAAAGCTAACTCCATGGCCTGGGGAGAATAAAGGTGAAGCAGCTGGCTTCACTGCTTCTCAGGTGTGGAGATGAAGTGACCTGAGAGATTCATAGAAGTCCTGCTTTGGATCTTGCATTTTCTAGTGATGGCTTAGATGTCCCTGACTGTATGAAGAAAGGCTACAAGCCTCATGAAATGTCAAAGCTAATTCTAGCAAATGCCTCTGAAGCTTATAAAATGAGACTTTGGTTTAAAATAGTTGCAGATAGTCACAGTAATTAAGTAGGATTTCTGTTCACCACCAGAAGGCAAATAAGCAGGGTGAAGTAGCTTGTGTGCATGTGCCTGAACCAGGGAAGAATGTGTTGTCTTGCTAATGCTTTGGCACATACGCCTCAGTACTAGATCTTTAATCTTGACACGGTGAGGAGACATCCTTAGGAAAGACCTGTCTCCCCTGGAACCTCCCTTGTAAATGTTTTTACATGTATTCAGTATTAAACACGGACCAGTGGGGGGTTCCATTCGCTTTGATTGTTCTGGTTTGGGTTTGTTTTCAGCACAACAGAGCCTTTGACCAGATCTCAGCCTCCAGTGGAGATCTGGTTGAGCTGTGGTACTGTCCATCTGCTTCAAGTTAAGCACACCTCCTGGTTTGGAGGAACATGGTCCTGCTGCTTTCATGTCCCTGGCAACTCACTCACTGGAAACACACCGCAATGATGAAAAAAATTTGTTTTATGTCATCACAGTGGGTGCAGAGGAGGTAATTTGGCCTGTTTTTGTAGCACGTCTTCAACACAGGATTTAGGGAGTAATCCTGTGGTCACTGAAATCTTGGGCAGAGTTGTCAGTGGACAGAGTGCAAATCAGATCCAGACTGGCTAAGAAAGTCATACAGCATTTCCAGCAGAAATGTTCATGGTGCCTGATAAAGGTTTGGATGGTGTTTCAGCTCTTCAATTCACCTGCTTGGCAAAGTGAGGTGCAACAGCTCACTTAGTTAGGGGTTAGTCCCCTCCCCACCCAAAAATGCCATTTCAGCAAATAAATTCAGCATTTAGAATTGTCAATCTAGAGTTGTGCCATTTCTTGGAATAAGTAGAAAGCATATTTAGTGGCTCTTTTAAATTTATCTTCTTTAATCCTGATGAAGAAATGTAGGTATTTAGTGAGGAGAAAGAAAATTCCCACTTGACAGAAAGCAAAGCAAGTGCTGACTAAGAGAAATTACTTATGAAAGCAGACCTAGAACAAAAACTTAATTTCAGCTCTGCTACAGTTGATGGGCTGACAAGAAACAAGAATCTTTACAGTCAGATAATGGGTAACTACTGACAGGCTCATATCCAGCTATGTGGTCTTGTGAGAGAGCTCAAGGCTAATCCAGAATTGCATGAAAATTTCTGAGTATGCTGTTTCTTTAAGTTTCTTGGGACATTTTGCAGTCAGTGAAGCAAACTGTCCATGTAACTCTTCCCAAGACCTGAGCTTTAAATGCCTTGAGGCAGGGATGGCTGTGCAAGCCTGTATAGCAAATAACCCAGCAGGATAAGCAGTGGCTCAATGCCGAGCAAGGACACATTCAAGTGCTTCTCAGAAGGCAGCTCTGAAAGGGGTGGAAAATACATGGCAATTCTGTGGTGCCACAAATGACTAATTTGGCCTTCATCACCCCAAAGAAAAATTCCACCCCACTGAAGTCAGTATCCTGAAAAACACCAAAAATGTTTTCCCTTGTGCTGGAGCTTCACTCCATGGCTCTATTGAGGCCTCAGTAAATGCAAGTAGTGTTCACAATGTATTTATATGGTTAAAAAAAAAAGGTATCTTACATACTGTTAAGACAACATTTTATAACAAGTTACTGTTGCTTACATATTGTCCTAGACTCTGACATGCTTGCTCATATTTTTTAGAGCAAGTTACAAAACCAGGAGAAAATAAGTCTTATTGCTTGGAAAACTCCTCTCTGCTTTGTGGAAAATCCTTAATTACAGTTGCTAAAATAATCAGGATATGTTTTCTCCCCCAAAGACATCCTGAAAAAAAACCAAAAAAGCTACTTTAATGGATACATTGAAGTCAATGCATATCTAAGTTGTCTAAATTTCCTTCAGTTGTTCCAAAGCAAAGCTGTCCTGATATTTCCTAGAAGACATCAGAAATATACCTATGTAAACTAAAGATTTTACACATTTCAGAGCCTTCCTGAGGGGCCCAGTCTTTCCAGCTGCTTCCCAGATGGATGCTTATGTGTACAGAAGTAGGGTTCACTGGAATTTTCAGGATTGATTTCTCCTGCATCTTTCCTCCAGCTCAGTGAAGGTCTTGAGAAGGGAGTGCAAAGAGAAGAGGGGATGCTGCATCCCTCCTTTCCAAGGCCTAGGCAGCTGTTTTTCTGTCAATAGCACTGAGGGTCATATATAGGCTAACAGCGGGGCTACAGTTCCCACAGAGAGAGAGAGGGACTGAATCCCTATTTACTGAATTCAATAAAATTATGCATTAATAACATTCATTTTTTCCAATCCTTTGCATTTTTTCTTCCACCATTATGAACTACTAACTGAGTAACTCACTCTACTTTTTACTATTTTGTTAGCACTTTATTCTCACATTTTAAATAGTTTGGGTTTTGATTGCACTCTTATAAAAATACTTTCAGATTGGGGAAAGTGGTTTGTAAACCATCATTTAACACCTTCCAGCCTGGCTTCAAATGATCCTCTCCTTTATTTCAGAAGTGCTGGGGCCTAGCACAATTCAGAGCTCCCTGTTGTGGTCATGTACTTTCTCTTCACCTCCTTTCAATGTTGAAGAGATTTATTTTTGTTTAGCTTTCTATCTCCATTCAGAATAAGATTACTATTATTAAGATGCATTTGGAGAACAGAATTCTACTATTTCCTGTTTGTTTTTGGCTTTTACATAACTATGCTTGATAATTACATGTAACCACTTCACTTTGTAATATATTCCCCATATTTCCCTTCCAGCTGACCTAACACTTTCATACAGTAACATACTACAAAGTTCACTAACCCTTTTTTATCTGGAGGCATAATTGGGACTCTGTGTTCATGAATCTCTGAAGTCCACATCAATCCTTCTAACCAAACTTCCTTTCAAATGCAGATAGAGTACTTTTTCTGAACTCGATGAAAAAAGCTCCTTTGCTCCTTTATTATGTGCTTTATGATATGTTTCATAATTTTAAATGGTGAGAAATACTGATGCTTAAATTTCATGGTCTTTAAAATCAGTTTTGAATTCATGCTCAACAGTGGGTGAATCAGAGCTGACCTGCCTGTTAAAGGACTGTGAATATAATTCTGTCCTGAACTCTGTGCAAACCTCTTTTGTGGCGGCTTCTTTCACTCAGGGTTTACTGTGTTTGGCTGTATGGGGTGGCTTTCTTTCCCACTGCAGGTTAATGTTAGGTAACAAAGGCACATGCATGATCTGGAGGCTGCTCAGGCATGTGTGTCACATGTAAACATGGATGCATGCCATCCCAGTTAGCACATGCACGAGTTTTGGACCGTGATGCTCTGCAGATCTGTCACCAGTAACACCTACTTGAGGAGACTTGTGCCTCTGACAGCCTCTCAGCCATTTCCACATAAATGCTCTTATGGCCTGGGAAACTAACTGAAGTTAAGCATCAGCTGTACAAAAATAAAAATTAAAAAAATAAATTAAAAAAAAAAAAAAGAAAGACGCAGTTTGTTTTTTTGCACACAGCCCAGGTGACCTCCTGGCCCCACCTGTATGCATACCTAAAGCTTGGGATGTGTGAGCAACTGCTTGTGCATGACAGCTGCCTCAGCTAGCTGCTCAAACTGTGCTGCTGTAGCAAGCACAGCTCCTTCAATTACCTTGAATTAAGTACCAGCTAGTGACACCTCAGGGCACAGACTCTCTGTGGTATAATGCCCTGATCCAGAAAAGCATTTAAGTGCGTGCTTGTTTACCCTTTCTGTACAATGTTCATAAGCACATGCTTAGATGGAAGGACATTTTGAAGTCATATTGAAATCATTTTGCAAGGGAGTTGTTTAAACAAATCCTGGCCATGATACAGGCAGAAATTTATTAAATAAAAATGTTGTGTTTATCTCTTAGGTTTCTGCTAATAGAGCTAGGGTGTGGCTTTTTACTGAAATGTCACAGTGCAAATAAAAATTACTTTGGAATCTCTTTAAGACATTGCCTTTGTCTTTTCTCATTCCTTATTTTTCATTAGCAATTCACCACAAAGAATGCATTTCCCACAAATTCAAAAATAAGGCCAAGCAGCATGTTAATATGCATTGCTTGTAAGCCTGTTCACTGTATTTCAGAAACCACTGTATGTATTTGCTACTTTAAAACAAAAAGCAAACCAAATGATCACACAGAAGAAACCGAATTGGTCTGCCAGCACATCTCTCTGCCATGAAAAATTTATTCTCTCTAGACTGATCAGGGTATTGGATGAATGCTATCTAGCTTTCATACCCAGACATACATATGACCAAATATGTGGCTGCTAAGAGTGATGTTCAGCAAAGTTGCTTGACTATCTGTGACTGGTGAGAAAACTCATTTTGAAGTCCCAGTGTTGAATCAAGGTTCTTTTCTGGGGAGCAGATGAAGAAAGAGGTACACCTGCACTTCTTGCTCTGATTGTTACAGGAGTACCTGAATGGCTGGCAAAGTGCCAGTAGTATTTTCCCCTGCTAAAACCAAACCAAAACAAAATAAACAACAACAACAACAAAAAAACCCAACAAAAATCCCCAAAAACAAAACAAAAAAAAACCCAAACCAAAAAACCCCCCAAACCAATAATAATTAAAATATCCTTGGTCATATAATGCTCTTTGTTCTAAACAATTAAGGGTTTAGGCCCTGCCTACTTTCTTCTGGAGGCAGTTAATTTGCACCAAAAACACCCAGACAAAAGTAAAGAATGGCACCTTTTCTTTCTTTGAGCTGATGGGAAATTTGCTATTGACTCTGAACCAGAATTTAACCTTGGGACAGATATCCGGATCTCTGGAGTAGAAAAAGATGTGTCTAGGAGTAAGAATATAGAATATAGCTTTTAGTGGAAAGCTAAAGAGACAGTGACTATCTGAGTCCACAAACAGCCAGAAATGCTTTCTTGTGTTGTGTTGTGCATTGTATTTTCAGATACACAGCTTTGTAAGGAATGGCCCACATTAATAAAGAAATTATAGTGGTCTTTTAAGACCATCTTTGTTCATTCTGTGTATTAAGCCCAAGGGTAGGTCAGGACTACCAGCAATTTAAAAAAAAAAACCTTCAGATCAGAAGAAACATCATTCAGCCCCTCAGGACAGTGAGCATAGCGGTCACTACTAATGTAGAAATTATAAAAATGCTATTACTGGACAGTATATATGACTAGTATGTTAATATAATATGTATTGCTAATATAATATTATATATTACTAATATTTACTATATTATAATTATATATAACAAATATAATTATATATAATCATATTGAGAAAAGATGGAAAACTTCATCTTCGAGAATGAGCTGCATAAAAGCAACACCTTATTCTTCTACTTATACAAAAATATACTGCTTTGTAGAATGACATGCCTTTTACTTTTCATTTGACTTCTATTGTCTTTTTATAAAAGGCTTTGTTGTTGGAAAGTATTTAATTAAAACAAGTAGGAATGAGCAGGAAGGATTGTTCCATACAATAATGCCACACACCTTAGTGAGCCACAGATTGTTAGCATTTTAACTTCAAAGGTCTATCCAGTTTAAGCCTTAAAAGTGCTAACAGTTTTGCTATATCGGAATTATTTACACATGCTATAATAAAATTATCAGGAGGAGACTATGGAATATTTTGAGAGCTATGAAAGCTCATTCTTTTAATTTGCACTGGGTTAAAATCTGGTGCATTTCTGGCTTTTCTCAATACTTTTAAGACTGTACTTAGCAGTAAGGGGTACTTTCATGAAGATTTAAACACTAGCCTTATGGGCAGGGACAGCTGAATGTCACTGTTAGAGACTGATACATTCTTTGGCATATTTTTGATTGTGTAAGGTTCACACTTAGAGCACGGCACTAATAACACCAAGATGGCAGATTTGATGCCTGTGTAGCCCATTCACTGAAAAGCTGGGCTCAACAGTCCGTGTGGATCCATCCTTCCCACTCAGAATACTCTGGTGATGCTGTGCACACAGCTTATGCAAAGCACACCGGACGCACAGATTCGCAACGGCCGCCCATAAAACAAGAGTGAGCCAAAAATAATTCAAGCCAACGGACAATATAAAAGCTTGCGAAGAATCACGACATTCCATTTTATATTCTCCTAAGGCGAGCAGTCAGGAAGGGCAGAACCACGGGCAGGTGGCCCAGGGCGGACAGAGCCGGGATGCTGCGCTCCCGGCGAGCCCGGGCGCGGTGGGTCCGCCGAGGGCTGCGGGTCGGGGGGCTCAGCCCCCACAGCCCCTCGGGGCCGGGAGAGGTCCCAGCGTGGCACTGCCCGGCCGGCAGAAGCTGCGGGACCCCCCGATGCCGCCCCACCGCCCGCCTCCGCCGCCACCGGCCCCGCGCCCTCCCCTTCCTCCCCACGCCCCGCAGGGGACCTTTAAAGAGGAGGGGGCAGAGGCTGGAGGGCTTGGCTGGGGGACAGGGCTGCTCCTGAGAGAGATCTGGGGTTGAATCGGACGGCCAAAACTAAAAACTAACAGGGAGGAGGAAGGAAAAAAAAAAAAAAAAAGGAGGCAAAAGACGTCGGAAAGGAAAGGAAAGGAAAGAGGAAAGGAAAGGGAAAGAGGAAAGGAAAGGAAAGGAAAGGAAAGGA
>QUSF01000046.1:1075320-1176203 GCA_003676055.1 Chloebia gouldiae | reverse complement strand
AGAAAGAAAGAAAGAAAGAAAGAAAGAAAGAAAAGAAAGAAAGAAAAGAAAGAAAGAAAGAAAATAAGTAAACCGGGAGGTGCGGAAGCACGGCAAGGTGGGGGACAAGACAGAACCGCAGGGGGACGCGGTCCGCAGTCTGCGCGCAGCGCGGGGATGGTGCGCCCCGGCGGGCTGTGCCGCCTGCTGCTCCTGCTGCTGCTGCTGCTGCTGCTGCTGCTGCAGGGCTCCCTCCTCCTGCTGGCCACAGCCCGGCTCGGCCGCGCCGCCGCCTGCCCGCTCCGCAGGAAGGTAAGCGCCGCCCGGGGTGCGCTCCTGCCCGGGTGCCCGGGATGCCCGCGGTGCCAGGGATGCCCGCGGTGCCAGGGATGCCCGCGGTGCCCGGGGTGCCCTGGTGAGCTCCTGCCGGGTTCACTCCTGCCCGAGGGCTCGGGTCGGTCCCCTCGGGGTGCGGGCGGCGTTGCGGGGCCGCCCCGGCCGCGGCTGCGTCCCCTCGGCCGGGCGGGCGCGTTGCGCCGCGCTCGGGCTGCGAGCGCTCGGCGGCGGCTTCCCGGGACTGCGAGGCAGGGTGCTGGGACCGGCCACGGGGGAGGAGGACGCTGGGGTGAAGCCCAGCAGGATGTTTTGCCTGCGGTGAGTAGGACGAGCTGCGCTGCTCGCCAGAAGACAGACTGGCCGGGAGTGACTTGCTAACACCATCCCACGCGGGGTTACCGCCGAGTCCCACTTCAGAACGCCGAGCGTGCTGGAGCAGGCTCGGACCAGCAAATGGCCATTTGGCGTGGAAACGCGGTTACACATTATATTAGGTTTTGCCTGTCTCCTAAACTTAGCAGCTTGACTGCAGTAGCTAGGAGGAGCATGCACTTTAGCACAGCAGAGGATCCCTGCTGCAAGTTGGGGGTGATATTATGGCCATTGTGAAACTGGTGTAGACGGTGTCTGTCATTTCCATGAAAGATCAGAAAAAGTCATTCTTGTTGAAGCTTGAAGCTTCTTAGATAAAAGTACCAAAAATCATATAGGAAAAACCTTCATGGACTTTGTGTTAACAGGCCATCTGTGCTGTCTGTTGGCATCTACTTGGACCTGACGTGCTTCTGGGATATGTGTACCACCACTTCACCTTCCCTCCCAGGCAGGGTTAACTCCACCAGCACAGCTCTTAAGGAAACTGGAAGCCCTTAGGAGTAATTGCAGACCTGCTGCACTGGGGAGGTGCCAAAACCACAGCAGGTTTACTGCAGGGTAGGTGTCAAAAGGTTTTGCAACTGAGGAGGGTCTGCTCTGTGACTTTACTCCGCTCTCTCACCTGCTCCTGCACCTACATGCAGCTCTTGTTCTTGGGAGCCTTCCTGCCTCTGTGAGCATGCTGGTTCCCCAGAATATCTTCTCCTAGGATTTAGGGCATTATGGAATCAGCCATATGCCAAGTTGCAGGTGTTTCACTGGAGGTGTCTGCCTCAGCTTGAGTTAAACAGAGCCTAGCCCTACCCTGTCGGATGGGTGTCTACAATTTGCTTGGAACCAGTTTGTCAACTGGATTTGTAGGTGGCCAGCTGTGACACTGCCATAAAGCCAGGTCAAGCCTTTGGAGGGGGTAACCCCTTCTCCTTGAGGGCATGAGGTGCAAAAGATGTGGGCTGGTATGAAACTACTGCAAGGAGCTGGTGAGAGCAAGTACAAAGGGGACAGCTCCCGAGCAGAGGTCATAATTGTGCAAATAGATAACTTCACAGTTTGTGTGTGACCTGCAGGAAATTTTTTTTCAGAAACAGTTGACTGTTCTGCCAGTTGCTAGCAAGACTGGAGGTGAAATGTGTTAATGGTAGGTAATTATCTGCTGATTACGCTGTCATTAAAATGTGAGACCGCCTGTAGTTCTGGAATAGGCAGGCCGTTTCCGAGGGTCATTAGGACAGTGGTAATAACCACATTGTCTAGGAATGGCAGTGTTTGCCTTATTTACAAAATTGTTGGGTTTATTCTTTTGAATATTTACATGAACTCCTTAGGGAATACTGTCTTGTTCCTGCATCACCACGGATGGCTTTTTAATTTACTTTAGTTTTTATGAGATTCCTTTTCTTAACTCTCTTAGGTCAAACTTTCTTCTTTTAATCAGGTTGCCTCAGTTTCTGCCATGAAAGAAGTATGTGTGTTGTTGCCTGAAAAGCTGCTATTTTAAGGAATGAACCTACAATACTTCAGAAGGCTTTCTCATCATGACTCCAAATTATAGTTAAAGCTACAACCAATAATGTGTCTTATCATTCTCAAAAAAAAAAAAGAAAAAAAGAAAAGAGACATTGAAAGCAATTAATTTAAAAAAAAAATGCTAGAATCTTTTTGGGTTGTATTCTAGTTACTAAGTAATGTGGTCTGGTACTGCTTTCTTTTTGCTTAACATCAGAGTGTATTGGAAAAATCGAAGCCAGAAGTCAGGGATTAATTGTGGTATGCTTGTAGTTGTAGTTGGTTAGTATTTTATGATGTGTTGTTCCTGATAGAGGGCCAATTAATTTATATGGCTACTTTTCCCCATATATGCCCTTTAGCAAAGCAAGTCATCTGTCTGTTCTTAACCTGTGGCTTTTTAGTTAAAAACTTTTTTTTTTTTTTCATTTCTGGCGCTTTGGATGTGTTCTCTTAGTAGCTGTAGCCAGTGCAGTGTTTATTCCGCGAGTGAGTTCTGCTTTCAGTCTTAAGCTGAGTTTGAGAGTGTCAGTAATGCAGGTGGGCAAAAGCTCAAGATAAGTACTTTTAAAAACATGGCTAGCATTTTTGTGTGCATTACCATAGTTGCATGGGCATGTAACGTGGTGAGTAAAACCTTTGCCCCAATTAGGTATAAAGGAACATGACAAGATAGGGTGCCAGGATAGATAAGAGAGAGGGAGGAAGCCATAATAGGTAGGGTTATAGGGCTGCCTGCCTGGGTGAAATATTGCATGCCATGTGCGTTGGCTTCTGTAGCTAGCAAGAAAAATAAGGCAGGAGAATATTGTGGACTGAGAAACAGTGCAGCTCTGGGCTGAGGTTTGGGAGGTGTGGCTCTGAGGTCAGGTGGTGAATATTAGGGGTTCTGAAAGACAGTGAAACCACAGAGGGCACCTACCTGTACAGTGAGCTTTTAAATGTGCTTTTAAATGCATAGTCTGCATAGATGAGATAGAAGATGGAAGGAAGCAGACCAATTATAGGTTGTCCATGTCTGGAGTTCTCATCCAGCTCTTCAGTCTCTAGACAGCAGTTTTCCTTTACTCTGAGCCTTCATTCCCTGCATTACCACAGCCTTCTGTCAATACATTTCTGTTTGGTTTTTTATACTTTCATGCTTTTCTAGATGTTTGGAGTGGTGTCACTATATGAATTCTTTGTTCCTCCTGGCATTTTTCTGAATTGTTTTCTCGATGATTGCCAATTTTACTCTTCTTAGTAAGTCATTCAGCCCAAATTGAGGTGGTTTCATTGAAAAAAAAAAAAAAGGAAGACACTCTCTGATTTTCTTTGGCATTTTTCTTCCAGAAGAATCATTGCTGCCTCACTTCAAGTGATGTAAGATATTTGACAAACTCAGTATTTTTGCATTTCAAGACTACAGGATGCATCCTAATGGATCTCTAAATAGTGCTGGAAAGGCAAGCTATGGGTGCTAGGTGCATTCTCTGTGACAGTGTCAGCTTTCTTACTGAGGGAGGTAAGGCAAAGGAGAAGGCACCATGTCGTAGTGCTGAGCATTCAGAAATACCTTGATGTGATTATTTCTTGGACCCTTGTGTGGCAGCAAGCTGGAGGACCCTTGCTCTCTTGTGAGACTGACACTCTTTGCCCTTGCTCAGGATTTTTCCCGTGATGAATAATGCTTTGGGTACCACCAGTAAATTGTCCAGTGAAGACAGAAATATACATCCATGGATCTTGATCTATTAATGAACCTTTTTGTTGTTACACTGCTGAACTGAAATTCCTCAAGCTGCACAGCCCAGCTGCCATAAGCCCGCAAGACAACACTTTGACTTTAATTTGTTTGTTTTAAAGCACCTTTTTTTTTTATTGCAACAGCTGTGCAAAAGGATCTTATTGCAAATGAAAACTGGGTTGTAGCACTTTTATCTACTGCCTTCTTACAGGGAAGTGAGGTGCCACGGTGATGGTATATGGTGTGATGCTGAACAAGCCTCGGCGCTGCTCCTGTGCTGTTTCACGGCTACCTAGAGCTCTGTTTAACAGCTTCCCTTTTTTGGTATTGGGGTGAGATTATATCCTTGCTTTTTCCCTCTCTGAAGCTGCATTATATCCTTATATCCTTGCTTTTTCTCTCTGAAGCTGCATTGAGACGTGAGAGCTCCAGGAGGTGGGCAGGGAGATGGGAGTGCCTAAAGGTACAGCAGGGGAAGTCAGGCCTGCTCAGGCACACCAAGGGCTTTGCCCCTTCTCCCTCTTGCACAGGAGACTGCTTGCAGGGGTCTGGCACAGAGGCAGAGCAGTGCTGGGATTCCAGTTTCCACTTTGGAAAGAAAACAAGATGCCAAAGGAGTGTGAAGCATTAGCATGTCCGGAGCAGCTGTGGTGCCACCTTTTAGAGGGAGAGTGAGGTTTGGGAGCTCCCCATGTACCATCCATCACTTGGTGATGATAACAACTGCTGGTGCCTGGAAACTGATTCTGCAGCGTCCAGGGTGGGACACTGAGGTTTTCTGCCCTCTCATGCTGGCTCTAAGCTTTCTGTGAAGGTCTGAGCTGGTGCTTAGATTTCTCAAGTTCATGACTACTCCTTTTGACATGCAAGTGTCATCAAGAGTGCTCAGCTGCTTTGCTTTGTAATGTAAGGGTCTTGAGAACTGTGTGAAAATTTTGTGTGTCTCAGCCTGCTTTCCTTCTGCCTGTGCTGCAGGCTCTTTAAAGGAAGACTTCATGTACTCTGTGCCTGATGGCCTATTTTATTTCTTCAGAGGTACCACTGGTACCAGGCAGTATTACCCTGGTTTCAGTATCTGATTATGAAAGTTGTGGGGATAAGCAGAGGAAAAAAAAAGAGTAGAATGCCAAAAGCCTTTCTAGCTGGTCTGTGTGCAGTAGTCCAGAGCAGTGCTAATGATCATGTTAAAGTCTGGTACCAGTCATCTGGGTTTGAGCCTTCTTGTTGGATTTATTGAGGACCTGAAAAGCTGGCTGGCAACCACTTGTTCTGCACGATTCCTTGCAGTTGTAGCTGGTTTGGTGCACTCCCACATACATGATCAGACTTGTGTGAAGAGAAATATTGACCTCCTAACCTCATGCCTGTCCCAGGTGCCTCTTCTGTCTTTATACTTGGAGTAGATGGAAAGCAGCACTTCTGATCCTTCCTTCTTGCTGCCTGACCACTGCTTCCACTTCATTTCTCACCACAATGGCATGCCCTTTCATTTTCCCCTTCTGACTAATGCTGGGGGAGAACTTTCTCTCATTTTCCCTCTTGTTTTGCTTTGCATATTCATTCTTCTGTATTCTTCCCAGGTCTATATTAGATTTTTATTCACCTTTTGCCCTGTACCTTTGGTAGGCCTCTGATGCTCTTCATGTTTCTTAACCCTTCTTCCTATGGTCTTCAGGTGAGTTTTTGTGCTCTGTAATGCAGATGTGCATTCCAGGACTGTCCTGTAGGATTTAGAGTTGTAGGATGGTGTTGCCAGGGTCTGAAGTATCCTTCAGATGCTTGGTCTGCTGCAGAACAGTCTGAAGAGCCCTTTGGAATATATTTGGTTTGTTCAATGCTCTTGGGCACATGGTACAGTTCTTGGGGCTCTCCCATGCAGCTCCAGGAGTTGGACTTCAATGATCCCTGGGTGTCCCTTTGAGCTCAGGATATTCTATATTCTGTAGGGCATGCAGGTGAAGTGGCGTGGTGGTAGCACTTTGCTGAAGTGCTGCCTGATCTGTGGCCTGGTTTCCCTGTAAAGAGCTGCTGTAGAAGGTTGTCTGGGATGAGTCATTGCAGAGCAGTCTTTAAGATTAACCTTTCTGACCCTGAGTCTTTAGTGTCAGAAATTTATAGGCAGTGTGCTTCCAGTAAATTCCTCCAAGTAGCCTGTTCTGCTTTTGGCAGTCAGGAAGGCTTCTTAGATCAGCACACATGCACAGTTAGCCCCAGTGCTGAGGTTAGAGTTATCTGCTGGCTCAAGGCTGACCAGATGTCTGAGTGCATCTGGAAGCCTGTTCTCTAACTTACCTCTTCCTGTCTGTGCAGACAGACACCGCTTGTATCCATTGTTTCAGTAAGTACTGTGCCACCAGTGGGGCACAGTGGGTGATGAAGGCTGTGCCTGCTGCTGGTGTAAAATGAGTTTAAAGGATTCAAGCAGGATCCATATTGTCCCATCTGCTCTTCTGTCCCGTGGGAACACCACAAGCCTGTATTGATATATCTCAGGTAATGCTGTGAGGTGTATTTTCCAGCAGAACAAATTTAAATCTGATTCTGACTTCGTGATGACTGTGGGTTTTGAGAGGTTTTAAAAGCTAATTTTTAAAAAGATGCTTTTTTTATTTCTCTGTGTTTACAAGTAGATACCCTGAAACCACAGGCCAGGTTTGGCCTGCAGAGAGATTTTTTCACTTATTTTCCAAGGTGTTGCATGCTTTTCTCTGCTACTCAAGAAAGAGTGCTGGGCCGTGAGGGGTCTTTACTGAGTGTCTGTCTGCCATGTGCAAAACTTTATTTCTGCCTGTTCCAGCAAGTCTGCCTGCCAGCTGTGTTTTGTGTTACTCATTTTTTTGGTGTCTTGCTGTTGTGTTATAATCCCAGCTGTCAACTGCACTCATTAAATTCCAATTCCATGAAAGAGAGGTTGCAAGAGAGCACTGGAAGGGTGAATTGTTGGGTTCAGATAACGACAACTTAATAGCTAAAGCAAAAGTCATGCACACAAGCAAAGCAAAACAAGGAATTCATGCACCACTTCCCAGGGCAGACAGATGTTCAGCCATCCCCAGGAAAGCAGGCTCCATCACATGTAGCAGTGATTTGAGAAGACAAACCCCATTGACATCATTCTGAATGTCCTCTCTCCTCTCCCCCTACCCTCCTTGGCTTTTTGTGCTGAGCACGATGCCATATAATATGGAATATTGCTTTAGTCAGTCAGGGCCAGCTCTCCTGGCTATATCCCCTCCCAGTATCTTGTGCACCCTCAGCATGCATGCTCACAGTCATACGACAGGGAGAAAAGGCATTGGCTCTGTGCAAGCACTGCTCAGCAATAACAAAAACATCTCTAAAACATCAGCACCGTTTTCAGCACTAATCAAAAACTCAGCCCCATACCAGCCACTGCGAAGAAAATGAACTCCACCCCAACCAAAACCAGCACAGTCAAATGGGAAGTTCACCCATGATGCTGTATCACCTTCTGACTGTCACAGCAGTTTCTTTGATGAAAGGTGCCTTGCTGTGCTGAAGTGAGAGGTGAAAGTGATAGAAATACTGCTGTCCTGCTTTGCTTCAGCAAGTGGTGCCAATTTTTGACTTGGTGAAAGGCAGAAGTTGGGTAAGTATTGTGCCTGAATCATGGTGTGCTAGGGCTGTGCTCTGCTGCTGCTTTTGGTAGATGCCCAGATGATGTATCAGGTGATACTACTGTTGAGAAGACGCAGTGTTACCTTTCAGGAGGAGAAAGCCCAAGCCAATGTTCTTATGTTTTTATTTCATGAAAATGGAATTTTAACCTCAGGACCTGAGAAAAACAAGGGTCAAAGAGGACTTTATGTGAACAAAGTCACTTTAGGAAAAGTCCATGCTGGCAAGCTGCTGAGCCAGGTGACCTGCTGGTTTGGCAGCATGTTTTCCTTAAGCCTTCTGCTGCAGTGGCCTGGCGTAAATGCGTGTACTTACTCAGCTGTGTCTCCCTCTCTCCCAGCAAAATGAGCTGAACTCCTTCCTGTGGACAATCAAGAGAGATCCCCCATCTTATTTCTTTGGCACCATCCATGTCCCATACACACGTGTCTGGGATTTTATCCCAGAGAACTCCAAGAAAGCCTTCCAGCAGAGCCACATCGTGTACTTTGAGCTGGATCTCACTGACCCCTACACCATCTCAGCTCTCACCAGCTGCCAGCTCCTGCCACAGGGGAAGAACCTCCAAGATGTGCTGCCCCGAGACATCTATCGCCGGCTGAAGCGGCACCTGGAGTATGTCAAGCTCATGATGCCATCCTGGATGACCCCAGACCAACGGGGCAAAGGGCTGTATGCAGACTATCTCTTCAATGCCATTGCTGGCAACTGGGAGCAGAAGAGGCCAGTCTGGGTGATGCTGATGGTGAACTCCCTGACAGAGGTAGACATCAAGTCACGAGGAGTCCCCGTGCTGGATCTGTTCCTGGCCCAGGAAGCAGAGCGGCTGAGGAAGCAAACAGGTGCTGTGGAGAAAGTAGAAGAGCAGTGCCACCCACTCAATGGGCTGAACTTCTCCCAGGTGAGGTGGAGTGGTGTGCAGGGTGCCAGGCTAGCTGCTGAGCTGGATATTGCAGCAGAAACAGCATGGGCTGGGGTGCGGGGTAAGTGCTTTCCACCCAGAGACTTGTGTCTGCTCCCTGCAGCCTGTGCCTTTGCCTGCATCCCTAGGAGAATTTGCTAGCACAGGATCAGACCAGAGCTGAATTCACCCAGGCCTGGCCTGGGAAGACCCCTGTTCTCTTCCTTGGGCAGTCTTGGGCATGTGCAATCCTCAGAGACACCAGACCTTGGGATGTGTGCTCTCTAACTCTGACTGGGCTGCCCTGCAGGAGCTCAGGACAGGCTGGGGCTCAGTCTCCAAACTTGTTTTTGTAATAGCAAGTTAAAAAGAAAGAAGTGATTGCTTGGGGAAAGTATGGATGCTGTGAGTAGTGCTAAGAAGTAATATTTTTTGTTTGTTGCAGTTTTCTTTTCTTTTCCCTTCCTTTGTTACCAGGTGAGGGTCAGCACAGGACAGCTTTCTTCAGGGAGCTTCACAGACTAGTATAGGCCCTGGTGCAAATGCCTTTGTGTTTGCAAACCTGTTGGACTTCAGCACTGTTCATGCAGCAGGATGACCTCTATGTGCCCATGTGTTGGATGAGGTGCTCCTTTTTGAACAAAATACACCAGGCAGTAGTGTCTGTTGTTGTCTCTGCCCAGTGGGATCACAGGCATAATGTTGCTCTCTGACGTGGGGCGCCTTTGCTGCAGGGTGGTGCTAGTTTGGGGAGTGGAAGTGGCATCTGCTTAGGAATAATCAGGACTTGCATTTTGCAGTATGCTCTAGTAGCACAAGATGGGAGGACCTTTAGTCACAGGGCTGGGCAATTTTGACTGCTGCCTGACCTGTCCTGTCACTGATGCACGGTTTGGAAGGGAAAGAGCAGAAGGCAAATGCAGCACAGCAAGGGCAGGGACAGCAGCCCAGGACAAATGTCTGAAGTGCTGCTACCCCAGACAACATTGGTGTGGGGACCATGGTGCAGGGAACAGCACTACAGCCCAGGCTGCATCACTTAAGCAGTCCTTAACTACAGGCAGGCCTTCTGCACTTCTTTTTTCCATTGTTTGGAGCTGGGCAACCTCATTTGCATCTCCAGTCTTTTGCTTAACATGGTGCTTTGAATCCTTATGCTGTTGCTGTTTGCTCACAGCTAACCTGGGAATAGGCTGGGAAGTCCCTTCTTTTCCAGCTCTTTCCAGGTTGAGGATTTATAAGCATTATTGCCCATGTTTTTCCTTTGCTGGCATTGCCCCTATAGTTTATCATGATAGAAGTGGAGGTGTGGGCATTTTTCTCCACTGCCTTGTAAGAAAGTATTAGGGAGACTGAGATATGTTGACTGAAAATCATATCCCTACTAAGCTCATGTAAATGTTGACTCTTAGGGTTTCACCGCTTTCTTCAAAGAGCAACTGGTTTTATGCTGTTTAGCTGATGGGATAAATACCAAGTGAAACAAGAAACTGCATGGGTAAGGGACACAGCTGCAACATCCAGAGTTGCCCAGCCTTCTGAGAAGGCCGGAGAGACAAAAACTGCAGGAGAATCTAGCATCTAGTTGAGAAAATCATATCCTTTGGTTGCCCCATGGTGAGTGGAGATGTGCATTTGCATCAGGAAGGCTGCAGCTCCTTCCCTGCCTGCTCAGTTCCTAGGGCAGGAGCACACTGTCCCTTAAGGAGCAGGTCTGGACCAGCTATTGCACTGCAAATTCATACCTCCACTACTACCCACTACTAGATTTCCTATACAGGCAGCTCAAGGAAAAGGAAAACCAGAGGGGAAGATGCTTTTTTGTTTCTAAGCCAATTTCACGGCTCAGAAACTGACTTGTGAACTCTCATGGCTGGCAATTGTGTCAGTCTTTGATTTCAGAGCTTTCTTGTCAATTTGTTCAGGCTGTAGAGTTAATTATGTGTTTAATAGAAACCAAACAAAGAGTTTGAAGTGGGCTCTTTTGAAAATATTTTCTTTAGTGTGCTGCTGTTTGAAAACACCCTGTATTGGGCCACTTCTGTACAAACACACAAGCATGACTTAGAAACTTCTGTCGGGGAAAGTGGAACAAAACCTATAAGGAATAGTCTAACACTGTACAAGAAATTTCACAGAGTCACAGAATGGCCAGAGTTGGAAGGGACCTCAAAGATCACTTAGTTCCATTCCCTCTGCCATGGGCAGGGACACCTTTCCCTAAGACCAGGTTGCTCAGAGCCCCATCTAACTTGGCCTCAAACACTTCCAGAGATGGGGCATCCCCAGCTTCCCTGGGCCATCTGTGCCAGTGCCTCACCACTCTCACAGTAAAGAATTTCTTCCTAGTACCTAATCTAAACCCACTCTCCTTCAGTCTGAAGCCATTCTCCCTTGTACCTTGTAGAAAGTCTTTCTTGTAGGCTTCCTTCCCACACTGGAAGGTGCATCATAGGTCACCCCAAAGCCTTCTCTTTTCCAGGATGAACAATCCCAGTTGTCTCAGCCTTTTTCTATACGAGAGGTGTTCCTTTCTTCCAATCCATCTTGGTGGCCTTCTCTAGACCTACTCCAACACATCCATGGTGCTGGGACCCCAGGGCTGGATGCAGGGTTCCAGGTGGGCTCTCAGCAGAGCAGAGCAGAGGGGCAGAATCCCCTCCCTGCCCTGCTGCCCACGCTGCTCTGGATGCAGCCCAGGACACCTTTGGCTTTCTGGGCTGGGAGTGCCCATGGCTGGGTCATGTCCAGCCTCTCACCCACCAGCACCCCCAAATCCTTCTCACAGGGCTGCTCTCCTTCTGCTCATCCCCAGCCTGTCCAGCCTGTGTTGATACTGGAAATTGCCCTGGCCCAGGTGCAGCATCTGGCACTTAGTCTTGTTAAACTGCATGACACTCCCATAGACCCACTATTTAAGCTTGTCCAGGTGCCTCTGGATGTCATCTAGGGAGATATTTTTTTTTTCCTACAACAGAATCATAGATAAATTATTTACTTAGCAGAGAAGCAAGGTCAGTGTTTTCAGTTTGTTCCTACATAGGCTTTGCTTTTTCTTTCACATCCAAAATTATTCTCCATGCTGGTAAGGCAGACTCCCAAGCCACTTCCAAACTATACATGTTACTGGCTAGGTCCCTGTTTTGATCCATTCTACTGAACAAGGCCTTGTTGGTGTATGTTATTAGAGGTGAAGGTCTGGAACAGTTTATTGTTGTCTCCCTGGGCACAGTGCTCAATAACTGCAAAGTACCGACAAACCCAAATTAGCAACTTCATTCTCCTTGTGAAGAAGGAACAGTAAAAAATGGAAAAAAAAAAAAGAAACACATACAACAGTCAACAGCGCTGGCTAGGGGCTCTTTTTCTTTGGCATTTGTACCAAAGACTTTTGGTTTATGACTCTCTTATTTTATTTTCAGAACTCTCTGTTCGTGCTCAGCTCAGGCTGCCTGCCCACATTGCCAAATCATAAAAGTATTATTTCTGTGCAGAACACAATGATGCATACACAGTCTATGAAATACTTTACTGCCTTCTCAATCCCTCTCTCTTGTTCTGAGTTCTCTGCAACTTCAGGAGTATGGATAGATTAGTTTGTCTCCATTCCAGGGCCATGGTGTTTATTTTTCTTCTTTCATGCTGTTTCCATCCCAGTTTGTCTTACAGATTTGTTCTCCCACTCCACCTTCTTTGCTAGTTAGTGCTTCTCTTGTTGCAATAACCAGCATAGGTCTCATTCCTAGCTGCATCTGGGCTTTGTAGCTATGTATGATCTGCCACTGCTGACTTCCAGCATGGAGTCAGTCCCTCCCAACTCTTCATTTCCAGTTATGCATGTGCTTACATGTTTTCTGTATTGGAGGCATTAGTGCTCTAGCCCAAAACAGCTTTGCTGTTGGCTTCAGTAGTGTCATGGACATCAGTTTAGTACTGGCTCAGAAGATGAGCAAGTGTTGGCTCGTGTACTGTGCCAGACACTTTGTATCCCATGATCTTAGGGTGATATCTTCTGCATAGTCAGCCAAGCCCAACTCACTGTCAGTCCCTGCCAGTCCAACTCCCACATCTCTCCCTTTCTATTGGGCAATAAAAACTCCTTACAAAGATTTTTGCAAAATCTTCTGTAAGCAACTCACTAAACATGGCAATAGCATCAACATGACAACAATTATTACAAGAACTAACAATGCTGTCTTAACCAGAGATAGCAACCAACCTGATAAGCCCCAACCTTTAAACAGTCTGTTTAACCAGTTCTTACCATTTTCCACCTGTAGTTTCTCGACTCCTTCCTTTAATAGTTGGATGCTCTGGTGTATTGACTCACTATGGTCAGACAGATACATGCAGCATAATCCTTCAAAGTCTTGGCGTCCATGCCCTTATTCCAGCAGCAGAAAGTCACCTATTACAGCAGAAAGCAACGCTGTTATATAGAATGTCATGCCTAACACCACTGACATCTGTTAATAGACCACTTAGTGCAAGGGGCATAGCATTGGTTTGCTTACTCAGCCAACACCCCAAACTATCCAATTGTTTTGGTGCTTTTGCTGCAGCAATCCAAGGTGCCAACATGGATGCTGCAACTCTTTTTTCTTCCAATAAATAACCTCATCTTTACATTCTGATTCAAATTGATGGATGAATCTTTTTTCTTGAATTTCTCTGTTGTGAATTAGCATGATGTTGGGTGTTAGTAGAGTAAGTCTTCCCAGGCTACATGGTCCATCTTTAATATGCGATGGAAGGGCAGGCCAGGCCCTATCCCCACAAATGAAAACCATTCATTGTGGCAACTGCAGAGGTTTGTTACTAAACCATGAAAGTATGGGTGATGTATAATTGCACCAAAGGCTTTCATTTTTATAGACAGGGTGATAAGGGGATACATCCCAGAAAGCTGACTGATCTTTTGTTTAACTCCAGCTTGAATAATTAAACTTTGCACAATAGTCCATTCTAACCAAACCAAGGAGCTCTAGCTCCTGTGGTTCCAAGGTTGCTGGTAGCTCTGAGATAAGGTATTGAAGCTCTGGGCTGCCAGGCCTCCAGTGGTTGCAGGTGTAGGTGGCTGGGGCATTTTTGTCATCGCATGGGGCTCTACTCCACTTGAGGTTTCACAGCAGTGGCTTGCTTGTCTACAACATATTTTGAGTGGCATTGGCTAGGGTGTTGACCACTTCCCTTACATCTGGAGTGTATATGAAAAGCTTTAGATTTAAAACAGTCTCTTTTAATGTGCCCTTGCTTGCCACACCCATAACCAGGTGCCAGGGGCAGGGACCTTGCTGTTGTTGCCCTTTTGGAATGCCTTGCATTGCTGTTAAAGCTTCAGGAAGCCCTTGGCCTACAGCTTGTACATGTAGGGCTACAGGGTGATCTGATGTTCTGAGGCAATTACAACCATTTCCATTAGAGTTGGTTCAGGCTCTGGTGGAAGGGCACGCAGTATCTTTTTACACTCTGAATTTGCACCAGACATAGCTGATTTCTTTACCAAGTAATCTCTTGCCCTTTCATGTGTAACTTGACTCTCAAGGGCTTGCCTTAGGTGATCAATGAAATGCATGTAGGCTCATTAGGCCCTTGCTTTATTTCTACAAAGCATAGTGTAGGCATATTGCCATCGGGCATTTGTATAAATGCCTTTCTTTCAGCATTTTTGATGTCATCTAAGGCTTGCCTTGGGAGGTTTGCAGTCTGGTTGCCAGATGGATTGTGTGTTCCTTCGCCGGCAAGATGATCTATTGTCAATGCTGCCAAAGTTGGATTACCCACGTAGTCCACCAACAACTGATTTAATAGCCTTTTCCAGCCTCCCTCCCATAAGGTATATGTGCTGGTGATGGCAGCATTGTCATTAAATACTTCAAATCATAAGGGGTTAAAATATAAGCTGTGAGGTTACATTTAATAAAAGTATTTAAAAATCCCATGGTTCTTAGCTGCTTTACGTAGTTCCTTTATTTCCCCATAAGTCAATGGCTCCCACTGCAGATTTGCTTCCCTGCTTACGTACTGTCCCAGCACCACTATAAACTTTGCTGCCGCTTCTAGATCCCTTTCTTTAAGTGCAGCTTTTTGGATCTTTTCCCAATGGTCTTTAGGACCTGAGGGGCATGGTGAAAGTTTCTTGGATCCAGGAGGTCTTCTTCCATGAAAGAATAACTTGAAATAAAAGTAGCTTTATTCTTAGAAAGGCTATGGCAGTGATGTTTAGCTGTAGCGGAGGTAGGCCACAAGACAAGATGGAGCTGAGGTTTGGGTTCTGGTTTCTGATTCCACAGAGGGGATGCAGCCCATGGAGAGGGTGGAGTCATGGGAGGGGCCCTGGGGCAAGATGGGAGAATGCCAGAAGAGGAGGAGGGAGGAAGAGGCGGAGCAGCAGGAAGGGGAGGGTTCAGGATGGTGGCCACCACCATCTTGGGCTGGAGGAGGAGACAAGATGACAGAAGGACGGAAGCTCATCCACACCCCTTGGTGGGTTTCATCTTGTATCCTTCTCACAGAGGCCAAAGGGCGAGAAGGACTGTGCTGCCTTGGGTTGAGTAGGGATAACAGAAGTACCAGAGCTATTAAACTTCTAATTTTAAGGTTTCCAAATTAACACGAAAAGCAGGCAGCATACAGGGTGCTTCATGGTCTCTCCTAGTAGTTAGATTATAACATTTAACACCCACAGAGTCCCAAAAATCAACATTAATGATAATCAAAGCCATAGCATCAGTAAAACTATGAAGATCCACTTCATTATCCTCTTAAGCAATTGTTTGCCGTGCTCAATTAAAAGTGCCTTAAAGTGTCCGTGTATGCCCCTCTGTTCCACAGACATTCCTTGTCCTATGGTAATTCCCTACAGGCTCACCTGCACTCTAACTGCAGATGAGCGGTCGGATCCAGATGCTTTTCTTCCAGGCGCTCCAAGTGCCTGCTTCTTGCAGCACTCCAGAATTCCTGGGGCCTTGCCAACCAAATCAGCTAACTGCTGCTGCCTGATAGCTGATTTCCCAAACAGCCGGGTCTTCTATAAACTGGAGGTCCCTGTTCGGGCACCACTTGTCACATTGCTCCGTCCATGCCCGTGAGGACAGGCAGTGATTGTGGTGGGTCAGCGCGGAAGAAAAGCGGAGACAGGTCTGAGGTGGAAAAACCTGAGAGTCCTTTACCCTTCAGCCATAGTAACAGGTGCGCTCCTGGACACAGCTGAACACTAAGACCTGGAACAAGGGGGTATCCCAAGTTACCATGGAACATGGAACACGCTACCATGGAACATTCTAGCAGCATTCTAACCAATCAGAACTCATATTAACATAGTAACTCCTGTGATCCCCTTCAAAAAAAACTTTAAATCTCCCTAACTTGAAACAATGTCCCCAAACTTAGGGTGTTGCTTTCCATGGTCTCAGGTTGATCGTGGCTATGGCTGGCCCACCGGCCAAGCTAGGCCATGAGACCTCCATGGGCTCCAACTCTGGCACTGAGTGCTTGAAAGTCCTGTCATTTCCATCTTCCAGCCAGTCTCTCATATAGCTCATTGCAGATAGGAAAGGAAGCAAAATTTTTTACGTTGACCATTTTGTATAATTAGGAAACATAATTTGTTTATATTTCTACTCAAAAAACAGCCTTTGCAAGCATCAAAGTGCTGAGGGACTCTTGGTTTTCTCAGCACTTCCAGGTTCTGGATTATTAACATGACTGTGAGAACTGTAGACTGCTGCTTAGCAAATACAGCCCTTCTGAAGTAACAGCAACATAATTTTTGCTGCTTAATCTGTGTACCTGCTTGGGTGAAAGGGCCATCCTTGATAACCCCTTGTATAAAGTTATTATTTATGAAAAGCCTGTATTTATGGGGAAAGTAGGAAGCAAAGACACCATTGCTTTGCTAACAAGTGCTTCATGATTTGTTGGTTGGTTTGGATTTTCTCCCATTCTCAGGGAGTTAGAAGCGATGAAATTGTGCCTTGAAATTAGGCACAAAAGATACAATATGAAATTGGTGAGGTTTGTGCTCGTCTTCTCATTTCACGTAAAGGGGGTTCTTGCTGTACTTGATTGGCCAGTTATAATAGTTGTCTTTAATTTCTGGGATGATGAGGCCAGATTTGGCTGTGTTGCCATACACAAAATTTTTGTTTGGGCTTATCTTTGACAAGAACAGTAATGGAGAATCTCAAAGAAAGAAAAAGCAAGGAGGGCACCACAGTACAAAATCTGCAAAGAGTAGATTAGATTCTGTGGTTTAGGTCCAGATTTGGAGCAGAGCAAGGCAAAGAGCAGTTGCTTAATGAAGGAGCAGACAGAGGAGCAGAGCATTTTATTACTAAACACATTTGGGACACTGCTTGCAGTAAGTTGGTTGCATCTGCTTCCCCACAGGTGTAACTCCAAAACTTTTTTGTTAGGATCAAACTTCTTTCCTCAGGAAATGGGAACATCAGGGTTTTGTGCGCATGGACTGGAGCTGGAACAAACGAATTGATTCTATTTGCATCTTCAGCTGCTGGAGTGTGTGGCCTAGATTTGTTTTTGTTTTCAGCTTGTGTGTAAACAAACCTGCAGACTCCATGTCTAGACATCAGGGATGGGGAATTGGCTGGCTGGTGGGAACCAAAATAACTAAGGCTTTGCCTATCTATTGAAATAATTACCCTTTAATTAAGATCTTTTTAACTGTCGGGGGACTTCAGGGCTCTTCCCTCAGTGAAAGTGGCATTCAGGGGTGATATGCCCCCTCTGCATACAGAAGGATACAAAGTTTGTTTCAAACAGCCTAAATCCCAATCTGTGAACTCCTTGCACTTGCAATCCATATGCCTATCAGCTAGCTGGATTTTCCCATTAAAAATGCCATTAGCTCAGCATATTACACAACAGAAACAGAAGATGTCAGGTGGCAAATGTGGCTTCTTCTGTCTTTGATGCTCCCAAGGAGGTTCCTTGTGAGTGTCTGGCTGCCAGTTTTACAATGTGAGCATGGCAGTGCGCTTTCCTTTTCACTCAGTGAGCGAGGGCTGTGCCATGAAATGTGCGCACAGCTCTGAGAGCTCTTGTGACTGGGTTATCCTGCTGTCCTCTGACAAGTAGTGCTGGACTGGTGGGCTGGCTGGCAGGTGCACTGGGTGTCACTTGAGATCCTCCAGATATGGGTGAGGGCAGTGTTGCTGCAGAGGAGCATAGCCCTGCCAGCAGGCTGAGGGGTGCCAGGCATCAGTGGACACTCAAGATAGCACACAGAAGCTCTGAGCTGAATGCTTGTTGGAGCATCTCAGCCAAAAGTAAGGAACGTGGAGCAGGGCAGAGGTATGACCTTGGCTTAGTCAGCTGTTCAGGAGTTGGGTGCCCCTGTGCAAAGCTTTGTTCTGCATGTTCTCAAGTTCTGATAGAATTACAGTGATGGATCACAGTGGTCTGATGCTGTGGCTCTGTCAGATGCCTGAACCCAAGAGCTCACTACTTAATGCACTTAGAGAACCCAAAGCATGGGACTGTAGCTGCCAGCTTTTCCCTTGGACAAAGGGGTTGCAACTGGTCTGGACATCTTAAAGGCAGATGCCTGTGGAAGTCGTGGAAGACAGCTTCCTTTCACACTTAAGAACTGGACTGCACTCCTATCACCCTCCTGTCCAGTACTGGTGAGATGGTGCTTCTGGCCCAAACTGGATTGCAAGATCCACATTGGCTCCTCCATCCCAACTGACAGCATTTCTCACTCATGGCAGTGGTCTGAAGACTGATTTCTAGTTTTAATCAACAAATTCAGATGAAAAATAAAGCCCGGATTTAGTTTTCATCTGTTGGTTTTGTGAGGGTTTGTATTCCACTGAAGAGCCTCTGTTGTACTTGTGTGAGCATTACAGCTGTAACCAGTTTGTCCTTTACTGTTCTGTTTGTTGAGCCTGTCCCAGAATTGCACATTTTCTCTGTGTTAACTGTTGACTCAGCTCTTCCCAGGCCTAGCAGCTTCTGTCTTGTGATATGACAGTCATGGTTGTGTGTGGTGCAGTGTCATCGTCTCTGTCCTCATCTTTCCTTGTTTATGCACCTGTGTTTGATTGTGGTTCTTTCGGGCACAGCAGTTTTCTGAGTGCTCATGCTTGGGCTGTCAAAGTCCTTTTTACTCACACTACTTCCCAGGGAACTAAAAGTTGCTGGTTTTGGTCCACTCCCTATTGCTCCCTGGTCAAGGTGAACTTGCATGTTCTTTCTCATCTGTATTTACATTTTTAGGTCTTCTAAGTACTGCTTCTCTTCACCATGTCTTCAGTATGTGAAGTGTTGGTTTTGTATTTCTCTAAATTCCTACTGCCATAATTTGTCTTGAGAAAACTATTCCTTGATGCTGTTGTATTGCTGCAGAAAACTTGCATAACACTATTGAGGTTTTTGGGAAGGGTATGGTTTCCATTACACTTATGGACTTGAAATATCTATATCCTATAATTATTTGCAATAATCTTCATGAAGGCTTTTATTCAATAATTTGAAAGATTGATTGCAAATAGGATGAGGCTGAACATATTTTTTAGATAGCTGTTTCCTTTTCTGGCCTAAGGCAAAAAGGAAAGACTAGGAACAAGTCTTCATTTTTTGTTGTTAATAGAGAAAATATTGGGTTCCTCAATAAAATTCTTATAATCTACCAAGCTTAGCAGCTATATGCACATCCACAGCAGACACCATCCTTTTCCAGCATGCCTGGATAAAAAATGCTCAGACACTCATGTGTGTGAACAGTTTCAAAGGGATTAGACAAATGGAAGAAGTTTCACACCAGGGAAGCTCACACATGTCCCAAGTGCCATCTCTGGCTCAAGACATCTCTCAGCCTCTGAGAGTTTGAACTGAGGGCAGGTGTGAGTGGAGGAGTTGTTCTCTAGGTTGTGGGCTTCTGCTCCACTGGGCAGATGTGGACAGCCTGTTCCCAAAATGTAACTGAGATGGGCTTGGAAGCTGATATGGAATGGGTCAGCTGAAGTAAGTTTGGCAGTGTCCCTGGTGGAGAATTCTGATGCCCACATGTTCTCCCTGTTCACAAAACTTATCTTTCTTGAGCATGCAGAGGTCACATGTGAACAGTTGAGTAAGTGGGGAGCAGTTGGCTGTGAAATCTGAAACCAGGGAGAGGTTTAGGAAGGTTTATCCATGGATCTTGAAAACAGTCCTGTCAATTAAGACCAAATGTGTAAAGATGTTTAGTCTGTAATTAACTGTGATGTCAATCCTGTCCTATTACTGTATGAGGGAAGATTCAGTTAACTGGCCTTGTGCTTTTCTCAATCCCTTTGTTCTTAACAAGATTAGTAGGATTGCTAGCTTCAGCCAGAACTCAGATTAATCTTTGACAAAAATAGATACACTCACTTGACTTCTGCAAAGTCAACTCTGGGAAATGGATTACAAGACTGTTCTAGCAAATAAAATTTTAATTTTTAATGGCAGATTTTATGCGCTATTTTGCTTTTTGAGTGTGTTCATTAGCAACACAGTGTTAGAGACTGATTTACATCTTAACTCACTCAAACCCTTAATTTCTATATGGATCATCAGTGTACCCCACTCCCTCCATGTTCCTCAGACAGCTCCATGTGTGAAAAATATTTATATGTATTTTAGTACCATCAGGATGTCAAAACACAAATTAACTGGGTTTGCAACTATGCATCACATCTGGGTGAATTTGCTGCAATTCCTGGTGCTACTTGATGCAGGCAGCAACCATTATCCCATCTTTTCCAAGGCAGAAACTGAGATTCTGGCTGAGTATGTCTGGTGGATGGTCACACTGGCCACTTGTAATAGCTGTAGGGAGAGACCCCACTGAGACCAGGTTTGTGGGGACAATATTGTGCCTTGTTGCTGTCTCGAGAGGGCCCCATGTAGAATTAGCCCCTCTGCCTTTCAGCTGGCTCATTGGGATGTCACACAGGATGAACCATCCTACTGCCACCAAGGATGTGAGTTTTATGGTATGCTTCACTGGGCTGAGTGGGGACCCCATGCAAGCCTTTTTCCGCTTCTGCTTGAGAGAAGTCAGCGCAGGATGGCATCATACAGTTCCTTGGCTTTGCTCTTCATTCATCTTTTCTTAAATCATCTTTTCTTAAATCATCTTTTGGTGTTCTGAAGAGCTTCCTCCAAGCTCAAGGGAAGTGTTTGTGTTTCTCATGGGAACTTATTGCTAATAAATAACACCACATGTTCTACACTAACAGGAGAGCTGCCGCCCTGCTCTGGCATGCTGCCGGAGGTATCCCAGCACAAATTGTTGTTGAGGACTCCAGTACTGACACTGCAGTTTGCCTGATTCAGTGCCGGCCATATTTTCAGTTGTGTGAGGTAAAAGCTCACACAAAGCTGTTTTGGATACTGGATTAACTTCTTAAAGATTTTAACCACTGACAAAATTTCATCTAGACATTGTCCTAAACATCTTCCTGCCTCTTCAACTGAAAACCTTTGAGTCCTGCCTCCTGCATACACCTAAAGAGCCAGGGTGAAAAGCAGGTTTTGGTTTTGGTTTGTTTTGCAGAGGGGAGCTGGCTAAATCACTCAAATGCTCAGAATCCACTGGTTTCTTCCCTGTAAGTTATGTCTGAATCCATTGGTAAAGAAAACTAAAGCAGCTTAGCTTTCCATATTACACAGGATCAACACAAAGCTAACTCTTCCAGGTCTTTCACTAGGCATCTCACTCAGAACTGTGGCAACTCTGTGGTTGCTAGCTAAGACCAGAGCTGAGCAGTCTCAGCAGGAAAGAAAGGCCCTTGGCCCCTGCTAGGCACACAGGTTTGCTGCTATTCTGAGCTCAGTTTATCCTGGCCAAAACAATCCATTCTGCTGGGAATGCACAGCAGTTTGATCACCTGATCACAGAACCACAATTTCCAGATCACAGAATATTCAGAGTTGGAAGCAACCCACAAGGATTATCAAGTCCAGCTCTTAAGTGAATGGTCCACGCACGATCATGCTGACCAAATGAGCTAACCATAGGGTCACCTGTGGTAGCCAATGCCTACAATCTTACAAGAATTCCCCTGACTTCCATGTATGGCTGAGGAAATTCCTGCCCCTGGAGTTTCAGGGTATCCTCCAAAGTGCAAACATACAAACTCCTTGGTAGCTCTTTGAGAGAGGAACTAAAATCCTGTCCCTGTTCATATATTTGGCAAAATGGTCTCCAGAAGTTTTTAAGGCTTAACTGTCTGTACTGAAGTGCTTGCAGATATCCTGAGATGAGGCATATCTACACTCTCCTTGAGACTAATGTAGACAGGTAATGTACCTTTCAGACTTGTCTTGGCCACTGCATTTCCAGTTTCACAACAGCCTATATAAATGGCTTGATTCTGTAAAATGCAGTCATGTCAGGAGTGGTTGGAAGCTTCTAACAGAGGCGTTTTTGATGAAACAAATCACACTGTGCAGCCGAAGTCTGAGCTCCTGTACAGTCTCTGCTGCTCAGCCAGTGTACAGTAACTTGTTATGCTAGGGTAATTTGATCACAAGTTTCACCCCTGTGTGAATTTATAAGGCCTGTTTATAAAGATAAATGGGCTATTGTCACAGCTGGAGTCCCATGGGATAAGCTGCATTTTTGAAATGTTCAAAAACAAAGTAGCCACAGCCATGTTTTCTAAGAAGGATGAAATGGAGAAGGAAGAGAAGGTAACACTGCATATATTTTTATTTGCTTTGAAGCTGTTGGTAGATCAAAAGCAGTCATGGGAAGTTCAAGTTTTTAGTTGATCAGCAGTAGTGCAGGGGATGGAAATACTTGCTACCAGTATTTCACATTGCCTAGGTGAGCATCTCCTTTAAACTGTACCAGAGAAGAACAAGAGAAAAATTATATTCCCATGCTTCAGCACTATGAGAAAGCTATTTACCTAAAACACATATGTGAATAACACTGTCTAGAAAGTTTTGATTCTGTCTTGGAATAATGCAATTTCAGATCTCATCCAGATTAATACAAAAATGAATTAATCAGTGAACTGAAAAGGATGTTTCCTTAGGTACAAATGATAATGACTGAAATTTATTTTTGTCTGAAAAGAGAATATATAGTCTCAACTAATAATACACCTGATTGGTGGTCTAAGAGGGGTCAGTTTTTTGAAACAGGAAAGAATTATAGGCCAAATAAAGTAGAAAGAATTTAAGCATAAAAATAGGAGTGATAATTGGGAGTTGTTCAAGAATCCTAATTAGGTCCCCAATAAACCACAATTCTGCATTTGCAAAGACAAATATTTTAAAGGAAGCTGGTTTGGTTAACAAAGGAGATTAAAGCATTAGAAAACCTCAAAATACAATGACTAGAAAAATAGAGCAAGCAACATAAACAAGTAATCTGCAAGCAAAAGTAGACAACTGGTGGGGAAACTGAAGGGTACCAGTGAAGAGATTTTGGGTAGCAAATTAGAACAATAAATTCTTTAAAGGTATCAGGGATTCCTGAAATCCTGGCAATGCTCTAGGCTCCTTACTAACCAGGAGTGAAAAAGCATACTAAAAAAGCGGTGGCAGAAATAATCAGTATTTATTTTGTGATGTTTGGAAAAGAGAAGACTGTATTCATAGCTTGGTCATAAGAGAATGTTTTCTGTTCTGCAGACAAATTGCTTCCAGTAATTGGCAAAAATGTTAAATGTCATTGTTTTTAAATGTTCAAAACAATGCTTAACTTACAGTCCATAATTTTTAGAGACTAAGCCAAGGAGCTCTTTGAATCATTAATTGCACTTGAAAAAATTCAGGGGAGTGGAAAAAAAACCAAAAAAAACTACTGTAAGAGCATTATTCTGGGACAATGACAGAGTAGCCTGCCAGACTACCCAAAATTCAGTTTTGTCAGAGCACAGAAAGTGTGATAAGCTCTGCAGCTGGTGAAGAATTGAGAGAAGATAGTATGGTCCTAGCCAATTTTCCCTGAATGGGAAACTGGGTTTGTCAGGAAACTTCTTCATATGAGTATGATTTTGGTAATGGTGACATAATTACACATAGCTTTGGAAATTTTTGACATTGTTCCTGGTGATACTCTGATATAGGAGTACACACCAGAAAAAATCAAAGTGGGATATTGTAAATAGCCCAGAACATTTGTGTGAAACAACTGCAGATGGGGATTTATCCTCCACCAGAGGGTAGGGAAGCTAAAAAAGTCTTATCAAGAAGTACTAAAGGTGTCAGTTCCTAGACCAGTGGCTTTGCCAGGGATACAAATACTGCATAAGTGTTGGCACAAGCATGCAAATGGTGCAATTGGAGGGGATGTAAACAGCAGGTCAGCTGTTCTGTGTGAGGCTGTACATCTAGAGCGAGGCACAGATGTCCAGCTAGCAAGACTGGAGGCCTTGTCTAGAATATCCTGGTGGTGCAACAATCTCAGAAGATATCAGTTAACATGACTGCCACGCTCAGTAGTTCAGCTGAGAGGGAACTTGCAGTCCTCAGGGGAGTGATAGAAGTAGGGGAGAAATGTTCTGAGGACCCTAGTGCAGGGATGCTGCCAAGTCCTGGTGTCAGCACTTCAGAGAACATTGAAGAGCTGGATATTGGGACTTTACAACAAACGTTTAAAAAGTTAAAAAAGTAAAAAAACACAAAAACAACAACAAAACAAAATAAAACAAAACAAAAAACCCAAACTTGATCTGAAAAGTTGTGTTCACAGAAACAGACAAATCATTCCTTGAGTTTTCTTGGGTATTTGAGGCAGCAGGACAATATAACAAATGCTGTATGTCTAGTGGCCCCTATGTTGAGGAAACAGATAGGTATGAGCTATTAGATTCAATATAATTGATCTCTAGTGAAGGCAGTTAGGCAGGTTAACAAATTTCCTTGAGACCTAGTGGAAATGCCATTATTTAGACTTGAAATTGCCACCAGATATCTCTCTGAAACAGAAACTGTTCCTAGGTAGCTGCTGATTTGTGCAGGGTATCAATGTACATTTTGATCTATCTGGCCAGTGACTGTCTTCACTCTAACATGAAACCAGACTTCTTTCTTACAATGAGGCATAGGACAATAAGGTTTTCTAAAACAGAGATATTGTGACTTAAGCAGGCAAAAATGAGTTCGCAGCTGCAGGCCAAAGCTGTGTGCTCTTCGCTTCACATCCTCTGCAAATTGTCTGAGCTTTTAGGAACATTTAAATGAACGTTGAGAACAAGGGATCTTGAGGTATTGGAGGCCCTTGCTACCTTGTTTGAAATGCCCTCAGGCATCAGCTCTGTGTGTTTGTCTGTGTCTGTGTGTGTCTGTCTGTCTGTCTGTGTGTCTGTGTGTGTCTGTGTCTGTGTCTGTGTCTGTGTCTGTGTCTGTGTGTGACAGGAACCAAATGACTTAAAGGTCTGCATGCAGTGCTGCAATGCCTGCAGAGAAAGATCCCTAAGGAGCAGGTACCACCTCTTCTGAACTCTGTTTACCTGCCTAGCAAGGAATGAAGTGGGACCTTAAAGCCCTAAGGCTGCCTGGAAGCCACGTTCCTGCTCAGGTTAGTCAGGAACGAGCCACTGCACTTCAGCAGCGCCTTCATCTCACCAAGGCCCTGCCTTAACCTAAATGGTTTACCTCTGTTCCAAGACACTGTAAAGGGCCTTTTTCTGTCTGGCACAGGGTAGGGGATGGCCCCAGAGTGTGGCAGGTGCAGGGATGCACAGCAGGTGGACAGAGTGCCCTGTGAGCATGTGGTGTGACACTGGACCCCTCATATCCACAAAAGCCCGTGCCATACCCAGTGCTGCTGGGATTTTGGTAAGTAATAACAGCCCCAACTTGTCATTGAGCACAGGGAGCACCAGACAGATGAAGAATGATTGAAGAAGCACCTGTGTTTCCAGGTCCCCTTAATTCAAGGCTGTTCTGTAATACTAGACACTTTCCTGTGTGCTGTTGTTAATACACTTGAGTTGTCCCCAGAGCAGCGCTTTGTGAAGGTTACTGGGACAGCAGCAGTGTCAGGGACACTGTGGTGCATCAAGGTGGGAAATTGTGGCAGCAATGGTGATGGTAGGTGCCTGAATTAATTCACTATTTTTGTTCATACTCTCAGTATTTCCTCCCTAGCTGAGGCTCATACTGTCAGAGTAAGCTGCAGCATGTACACACAGTGCCACTGTAATGAGTTCTCTGCGAGTAATCTACTTTCTTTTGGCCACAATTTGATTGTTATTTTAGGCTTGTCCAGTTTGACAATAAAAGTGATACCAAAGGAATAGCTGGAGGTCAGTGCAAATAATGCAAATATGCTTCCAAAATGTCATTATGTTGTCACTGTTAGAGATAGCATTGTAGTTAGGTGGGCTATCTCTTCTGTCCTCCCCATCCTCAGTGAGGGCTGGAAACTTGGCCAAAGACATTGTCTTGCTCAGGTAATTTTCTAACAGGTAGAGTTTCAAGGATGTTATGGTGTTTTGAAGACCTGTCTTGAGTGTATCTGCTCCCTGTTGTGGTGGATTAGGGAAGATGGGTTCCCTCTGTTGCTGGAGCAGGGGGAAGTCCATGGCACTGCTTTGATCTTCCATTTACCATGTATGATTGTGCACATGCAGCTAAGCAGACATTTAAATTACAGAGGAATTGTGTCCTTACATCAGGAACCTAAATTAATTAGAATCTGGTTTAGTTGATAAGGTGATGCTAGGTCCTAGGTTGGACTTGATGATCTCAAAGATCTTTTCCAACCTAGTTAGTTCTGTGATCCTTTGTGACCATGATACAGGATAAATGGGTGTTTCCACATACCACTGTCTTTAGGAGATGTATGTTCATCCAAAATTATTGCTCCTATGTATCCTCCTACCAGCAATACCTCTTTGGAAGGAACCATCCTGCAGGCTCTTTGCTGAAATCAGAACTGGTGGCTGTGGTTTGCCAGGGAGTGCAGGACTGGATGCTGGCTTAAAGCAAGTTCTCAGGCAATGCAGTGGAGTGATGGAGTGACTTGGTAGTATCTGCCTAGTTTACACAGTTGTGGTCCCATGTGCTGCATGCTTTGCTGTTACTGCTCTTAATATAGATGCTGGGGATCTCTTGAGAGCCTGCTGGTCCAAGCAGGTCTGTAGAACTGCTACATGGCACTAGACCTCACCAAGTCAGGGCATTAGCCATGCAATGTGGAGACGACAGAGTGGGCAAGAGCTTTGGATGCAGTGCCAATAGAAACAGTCATGTTCAGTTCTACTTTCCCTTCAGCTAGGTTTTTCCCTCTTCTCCCTATCTTAACAGCAATGTGTTTTAGGGCAAATGTCACTGCTGATTGCAGAAGTTAAATTAAGTATTACTTGGTGCTCACAGGGTTGTATTCACAGCAACAACAAACCCCAATGTGTGTGTGTCTAGCTGAAGAAGGGGAGATGTAAAAGCATAGGGATTTGAGTTACCCCCATTTTCTGCTTCAGATAATCAATCTTCCTTTTGTCCCACATCCAGAGCCTAGTTTTATAGAAATTCTGAAATCAGGTCTGATTTGCCTTGTACTGCAGTGCTCCATATAATCCTGCTGTTGTCATTTTCTCTGCTGCCTCTGAACTCCACAGGCATCAGAAATTCAGTACTGTTCCTCTTCAGGATGAGCAGAATTCTTCTTTCTTACCCCTTGCCAAATTCTGGGCTCATGCTCTTTTCTGGAAGAAGCACAAAAGGGCAGATCTAGAACTGTGTTTTAACTGCATTCCCGCCTGTCTCCTTTTTACAGTTTAAAATCAACACTTGGCCAGAAGTTTGTTGGTTTGGTTTGGTTTTTTCCTTTCATGTATTTTTCCTGGAATACACACTGTTTTTCACAGTTGGATAGGTCTGATGCAAACCAGTGGAGTGCCTGAGCGCTGAGTGTAATCAAGCAAGCGATTTTGCTTCATGTTTAAAGACAAAGGCAACCATTAAGCAAACTTTCCTGATTGTTGGGTGACAGGCATCAGCCCTGCAAAAGCATTGCTGTTTGAACTCCTTGCTGCAGTGGCAGCAAGCCTCCTGGAAGCTGGTGTCTGCTGAAGGTTTCTTCCTCCAGCATCACACGCAGTATATGTGATGTCCTCGGTGCAGATTCAGGACAGCAGGTCTCCCCACTGTGCTCCTGGCCTCAGTGTGCATGCACCAGCTGGTGCCAGATGACCAAAAAAGAAGCCCAGATTCCTGCCAGTCTGACTGCCAAGACTTCACTAAGCACTGCTTGAAAATACCCTCCAGGTAGGACTGCATTCCTGGCTGGATTTGTACTTCTGCATGCTCTGCAGGTTGCACAGCCAGAGGTGCAGGGAGGGGTGGGATAAGGTTTCCACTCACTGGCAGCTCCTTGTGAAGTAAAAAGGAATGCTCTTCCCTCCAGCTGGGAAAGGGAGCATGGGCTGATGCTGTGGGCTCACCGGGGCACGTGCTGTACGTAGGTAGTGCCATTCCACTGAAGGTTAAAGAGCTTCCCAGGGTCTGGTGCTGAGAGCTGTGCAGACATTCATCATCTTCTGCCTGGCAGAGGGAACAAAAACGTGACTGGTTTCAAGGCTGGGAACAAGGCATTTGCTCTAGTGCTGCTGCATTTTCTCAGTTATTTTCTCTCTAGCTGAGGCTCCTGGTTTTATATGCTCTCCTGCCTTTCTCAAGGACTTTCAGTGAGCCAGAGGTTCTCCATGTTGCCACACTGTTCCAGGGCACAATGCAGTGCTTCTGTTCAGAGCCTTTTTCTTTCCCCTCTTTCTCCCCAATTTTTTTTCCCCTGTCACCCATGCCAGGCAGAGGTGCAGGACTGCTGAATTAGGAGGAACATCTGCTTTGAAGCTGGGTTCTCATACCAAATTGGCCAACTGATCTTCTTCACTCCCAGGATCTCTGCTTGCAAATGCCTGCCTCTGCAGTGTCAGAGCTCAAGTGTTTTCATTGGCATCACTGTTTTGCTTAACTCCAGTTTGCTCTCTGTTCACAGTTTTAATCCAACCTGGCACTCCTAGAAACTAGTCAATTTATCATCCAGGGTCTAGCTGTATGTCATAGAATGGAAACCTGGAGATTCAGCAATGTATGAGTATTCACATTAGGTATTGTAAGTATTACATGAGGTTTTCAAACATCCTGTAGATAGCTCACTTGGATTCTAATAACTTTTACCCTGGACAAGATGTTTTCTTCCATCCCCCTTCACTCCCTAGAGGTGAGTGATTGCAGATGAGAGTTAGCTGATAGCAGGAATTTTATCCAGGCCACAGACGGTTTCAGCAGAGGATTTTATTGATGTGCTTTCACAGCTAAGAGTTAATACAGTTGGGAAAGCACTTTTCTGAAAGCTGTACTGCATTTAGTTTTAATGAAGGGAGAAACTATTCTTGCCTCAGAATGATTTTAGTAGAAGCAGTCATCCCTTATCTCTGCTATGACCTCTAATAATAGTGTCAGGAGAAAATTAAGGTACTATCTTGCTGCTGAGGCTCACAGGAATGAAAATCCAGTGAAGTCTCAGAGAGTGGTGACTGAAGCCAATCCATTTCTCAGCTCCAGCTCCTACCAGGAATATGATCTTATCGTCAGTCACATGCCATCTTATTTAGTAGTGGCAGAAATGTGGTAGGAAACAGCTCTGTCCCAGCATGAGTCAAGCAGCAAAGGGATTGCCAGTTTAGGCTTCAAAACTGCCCAGCATGAGCAGCTGTGGGAAAACGGGTTGTGAAATGGTTGGTGCAGGAGTGGAGAAGGCTGAAGTGAAATTTCTCAAGGACAGACACTGGAAGTCTGAGATACTGCAGTCACTGAGGAAGTGACAGCCCGTGATAAGTGGCACAACAGAACAGCTCCCAGTGTTGGCATCACTGCTTTCCCCTCTGCTTCTCCAAGCTATGTCAGTGGCAGGCACTTGGCACGTCCTGTAGACTTCTGGTTGCTCTTAAGTGTTTACATTTCATGCATATCTGCTCCTACTTTTTTATGTGATGTTCAAGCAATGCGTAGCCTTGCAGAATTTGCCTCTAAGGTTTTTCAAGGTTGTTCTTACACCAGGCTCTGCCCCTGAGATGTGACAGAGGGGTGAATCACTTGTGGATCGATTCATGTGGCAAAGGGAGTGGCAGCTACATAAAACAATGCTTAACTGCAGAATTAAAAGCACAGGGTACAGCTCATGAGAGAGATGCTTGATGTTCTCTATCATTTTTCATCTATCACTTCAGGTTTTAGACGTCCAGCTGGTTTGAGCTCCCCTGTGGAATTGTTTCACAACTTGTCCTGGTGAAACAGTGAGGACTCCACATGGCTTTGCCAGCCATGAACCCCTTTGCTGATTTGTGGCTAGGCAGGACTTTGTAACCTCAGAAGAAAGGCTTGTGTTGGCAAGAAGCAGACAGGTGGGAGTGTGGAAAGACGGGTATGGGGCCCATTGGATCGTAGCCCATTATGGTTTCTATTTGACTGCAGTCTTATAATGCTGTACAGCAAGTCGTCTGCAGAAATGTACCAAAGATTGCCTAGTACTGCATCAGTAATTATTAGTGGTGTACCTGTGACAGCAGAGATTCCTCTTCCTGTGTGGTTGACAAAAGTATTTCTTACCTTTTCATCTTTTGATATGTGCTGACACAACTGGTAAATCTATCCCTGATGTGCAGCCTGCTGCATCGTAGACTCCACTGAATTTAATTTGCAGTTCTGTGCTGCATCTAATCAGACATTACAACGACTCTTTGTAGATCAGTTACCCTCTCCTGAGCCAGCAGTTTACAACTGAAAATTGCGCAACAAGATATATTTTATTCACTTACATTCTTTCCAGTGAGCAGTGAATCATGAAATTCCTGGACAGAGATTGAGCATAGCAGTTCCCACAGCCTGACTCATTAATGCCAATTTTGCATTCAGTGCTTATCTGCAAAAACTATGAATTATGATTCTAGCTTGTAATTGAAAAATCTAGGGATTGGATTACTCAGAAAACCCAGAAGACATATACTTCAATGGCTTACAAACCAGAGGAGGGTCCAGTGATGACCCTTTTCCAAAGCACAGTGGAAAATACATGCAGAAAATTGCATTTCGAAGCAAGGAATTTAGAAAGGATGAGAGGAGGATCCAGATATTCTCTTAGCAGTGGTATATTGTAGAAAAAAATAATTGTGTCTTCTAAAGGAGAATGAGACACATTAACAGACTTATTTATCTGTTGTCTCCACTGATCTTTCAAAGTAGAAGTAGATAACTTCCCTAGAAATGGGAAGGGAGCATAGGAAAAGGAACTGGATCTACAAGAGAAGTTTCCATCCAACCATCTACCTTGTAATGTGATTTTTTGTGTCTGCTGACCTGGACCTTCTGATAGGTCCAGTGTTGGTGTCTTTTTCACGAACAGGATGACACTGCTGGGATATATTCCTTGATTTTTTATTGCAGTATCATCCTCATTACATTGTTGAGACAATAGAAAGATGGCAATAGCTCACATCTGGCCAGCAGCAGCCAAAAATTTCCTTGTTACAGAGCATTTAAAAAACTTTCTAGCCAATAGCATATTGCTAAAGCTTACAGACAATTGTTCTAGACAATCACTAAAAGCACACACACCTGCTTGCTTCACACAGCACTGGCTTGTCTGCTCTCTATTAACAATACACAATACTTCATTATTAAGCTTAAAACCTGCTATATTGCTAGGCATATTTTTCTGCACTTTGAAGGTCTATAACTTGAAGGCTAAAACTCAAGCTATTGTTTCATGTCCTTGCTTGCTGTACTATTGTAACTTTTTCTACTTTCAGATTTTGCAGCTGCAGCTATGTCTAAGTTTTATGTTCTCTCTGTTTCTAAGGCCTGCTTTTACAGTTTTCTGGAAATCTTTTTACCTTTATTATTTCCCACAGTTCCAACAGATGAAAACATGTTAATCAGGTCAGCTGAATTAGTAATTGTTGGCCTTAAGTGTTTTCCAGGTTTTTTTATCCTCTGAGGACACGGTTTCCTAGCTTTTACTTTGTCTGCTAGAGGCAAGCAGTGTAGTATTTCACTAGGGAGCTGGGATGCAGTGCAGTAGCAGAAGAGCTGGAACTACAGCTGGTGCATCCCTCCAAGGCCTGGCTAGCTTCTTATCCAGCTGTAGCCAGGAGGGAGAGTTGAACAAGATGCAGTTCCATAAGGGAGTGAATCAGAATGCAAGAAATGCTGTGGCATAATTAGCTCACTGTAATAGGTTCAGAGGAACAGTGTGCTGACACATCCATGTTAACTGTTCACATGACATGAGCTAGGCTGGCCTGGACCCTGCATTGCAATGCAGCAGGTTTTGCAAGTGCCCTACTTACAATTAATTTCCCCTTGAAGAGATGAGCATAGAGCTCTGATGATGTTGCAGGACTGGGGTATGTGAAGTGGAAGAGCAGGGATTAGAAGCTCCAAACACCTACTCTTGGTGTCAGAACATCTGGCTGCATAGTTCTTCTGCCTTACCTCTGCTCCATCGTTGTCTCCAGTGATTAGTTCTGACAGATACCAGAGGCTTGGCATCCAGTGAAAAGGAAAGAAGGCTGAGCCCAAAGGATGTGTTCAAGGATGCCAGATAAAGCTTGTAAGACAAGGTGTGGAGTAGGAGCAGGCTTTGATGCTCAGGAGAAGGAGATGAAGAGTCTGAGTTGCATGTGGTGGCTGGAGGTAAGTTTGTGCAAACAGGTCCTGTGAGCTACAGGGGAAGTGGGTGCTGTTGCTGTTGTGTTCCTGCAGACTCCCCTGTGTCTTGTACTGGGTGATCAGGTTGTGCAGTGCCCTCCAAGTCTCACCTATGCCCTGTGTCTTGCCCAGTGCTGTGGCAGCACTGCGATTCCTGATTGCCACTTCTGTAGTGGGCTTTGACTAGAATTGCTCTGAGGATCTGAGTGAAACGCCTTTCTAACAAAAGTTTTGGGAAAAGGCCAGAGAGGCCTAAGTTTGAAAGAAAAGCATGACCATGTTAATGTAATATTGATGATGGTTTGAAAAAGACTATACTGTGACTGTTGTGTGGGTTTGGGTTTTGTTTGGGATTGTTTTTGCAACAGCATTCTTTTCCACTGAAGAATGCTTGGGATGTGTGGGGTAATATATGATGGAAAAAGAACCTGGTGTCTCCAGGCTGAGAAGTTATACTGGGAAGACGTGGCTTTAATTCCGAGATCTGCCATTACCTTTCTGCCTGTACTGTGCCTTCTGTTCCTTGTATAATATCAGGATTAACAGTGCTGTGCAGAGCTGTCACGGAGATGTTGCAATGAAAATACTGTGCCAGTACTTGGAAATAGCAGTAGCAGAGGAGTCCACAGGAACAACTGCTTCTGCTGTTGCCTTTCCTAAACAAATACAGCCTGGCCACATGCTATAGTCACACTCTAGGTTAATTTTTTTTTTTTTGATCCTTTCCTAGTCTGAGGCTCTCGTTCCCTTATTAGTAACAAGCTATTTCAGTAGCCTTTTAGGGAGGTAGATCAGGGTTGTTACTGCAAAGCAAGCTGAGGCAACATGTGAGGCAATCAGTCTGCTTTGAAGGAAGCTGGATTTAGTTCCCCAGGAAATCTAGGTTTTTCACATGAAGTTACATTAATAAATTAGATTTCAAATATTTTCTTTCAAGAGCTAAGAATGTAGTTTTGGTAAAAAAGTGGAAAGCATGCATCAAGATTACAAGACATACACTTTCTTGGATGGGTACAAAATCTGTCCTGTAAGCAACAGCCAAATAATTACCTAGGAGAAAAACAAATACCAGAACAGGGTTATTTTGCTTATTCTCTCCACTGATCTGTTAATATGTCTTTTAAACCCAGGTGATGATGCTGTGAATTTAGTGAATGTGGATTTTGTTAATTTACGTTGGTTTAATTTTAGCACAATTTTCATAAAGATTGACAGTGGCCCAGTTTTGCAGAGACCCAGCAGTAGCTGGGTATTTTGTGTTTTGCTTCTTAATAGACCACAGATTGTCATGTTAGGGAAGATTATATTCTAAAACACAAGTGGGTCCAGAGGATAGCGTTGCACCAGTGACTTTAGATACTTTTGTGGAGGGGAGGATAGGTGTTGTCTCCCAATTTGCTTATTTTCAGGGCTCTAGTGAGTGTAAATTGAATTATTTTGGAGACCAGAACAGTATTTCACACTTCTGTCATCAATGGGCCTGTTAAAAAAAACAGCAGGAGGGTGAGAGCCTTTAGACTGGGGAAGAGGGTGTGTTGGCAGATGCTGTTATGTGGTCTGAAGATAATGTTCTTGAGTGTTTTGTCTCATGAGTGTTCTGTCTCATGATTAAATGAGTTATGCTGAGTCATGACAAGTTTTAGTTGAAGCCTACGTGTCATGTCGATGGGTTTGTGCTTAGTGCAGGAGGTGATGTACAATTTCATGTAGGCTTCTTGCAGTGTGAAAAGCATCCCTTTACTCCTGAATGTGAATTTTGCCAGATAAGTAAATATTCATTGCCTGAAGCAGATTTTGAAAAGGGTCAGGTGGGTTACATGAACAAATGTTTTTAGTCTCAGTATTATTTGGACTCTTGTATTCCAGTCCACATCTAAAAGTCTTTGCTGGGATAACCTAAAGCCTGCACAATTCTGGATTTTTGAAAGAGCTATTTAAAGGGTCCTATTTCTTTTCAGTAACATTGTTAGAAGATGTTGGGTCTGAATCTCCTCACTATTACTCTGCCTGTGTTGTGACAGCCCCATCATCAATGTCAGTGCAGAAGGAGTGTGAACAAGTGATTTTCCAGCTGTTAGTGCAATGTAACAGCTCAGATTGCTGGGGTGAGAAGACGGCTTCTTGCTGGGCTGGCTGTGCTCTCAGCTGTGTTGCTGTGTAACAGAGATGCCAAGGGAAAACATGAGCAGCTTTCCGGCCTGGGGCAGAGTGGAGGCTGTGCCTTACTTTCCAAGAGCTTTGCTGAGTATCTTTCCCATGGATTCTGCTTACAGCAAAGATAGCGGGATAGACAAAGACAATAATCTGGTCAAACATCTAGACAAAGATAGGTGCAAACAATCATCTTTCGGTGGCCTCAGGTGGTGATGTTTTTGGCCTTTGGAAAATGTGCACGGTATAATTCAGGTCAAAGGAGATTTGAACATTTTGCACATACAACTCACAATTTTGTTATGATATAGCATTATTATCACAAGAAATAAATTAGGAGGAAGACAAGCCATGTCCTTGAGTTCTGTAGCTTAAAGGGTCTTTCAGCACCACTCTGGTAGCTAATGCTTATTCTCTCACCACACTGGATTGTTCATATCCAGAAGGCAAGTAATTATATTTTCTCTGGTCTGGCTTTCAAAGGTACAACTAAGAGTGTGTGGGAAAAGGTTTATTTTTCCACTAGAATTTTCTTGGTATCAGTAAGATCTTCCTGTTTTGAATTTCAGTGTGACTTTAATTTTGTGACTACAAAAAACCTAGAAGGACTCTGACCTTTTTGTATCTCCAAATTTTTAAATTTTAAACCTCATTATATTTGTATGCAAAAGTTAATTTTTGTTTTTAGAGGTACTGACTGCCAGTGATTTTGAATTGGGCTGAAAGAAGCACAGGACTTTTGAAATGCAGTATCTTATATACAGGAACTCAGTCACAGGTTGACTCTCTTTGGACAGCCCGTTTTGAAGAACACCCCTCTGATTTTCAGAAAGCTGGATGGATATGCATTGTGCTGACTTCCTGGGCTTGTTCTGGAATTCTGATAGCTTTGTTTTCCTTCTGCCCAGCATTTCTAAGAGTGCCTGTTTGCTTGCTATCTTGGCAGTCATTAAAAGATCCAGTTGTTCTATGCAGATTTCTCATGGGCTTTCAAGTTTCTGGCAGCGTAAGGCAGTAGGGAAAGACTCCCTACCTGTGAATTCTGTTAGGTTGGAATAAGGAGAACTTTTCTTCTCAGAAAGGCTGAACAGACATTGGAACAGGCTGCCCAGGGAGGTGGTGGAGTCACCATCCTTGGAGGTGTTTAAGAAAAGACTAGAATGTGGCACTTGGGGTTGTGGTCTGTTTGACAAGGTGGTGTTTGGTCATAGGCTGGATTTATGATCTCAAAGTTGTTTTCCAACCTAGATGATTCTGTGATTTCTGTGGTTCTGTGATACACATTCCCATAAAAGTGTGTGTTCATACAAGCATTAATCTGAAGCAGCAGCGTGATGGGAGGTGACACATGTGAAGGGGATATGAGAAGGACAGATAGGGTTTGGCAGAGACATGATTTGTCAAGAAGGATTGGAGTACTGGGAAATCAAAATTCCCTTTGTAAGACTTATTATTTCAGTGGAATTTTTGTTTTGTTGTGTTTTTTTTTTTTTTTTTTTGCCTTCTGGTCTAAAGATTTGTAGAAGGGACTCATCTTTGGCAGAGATTAGTGCACTTCCTTGGCTGCAGTCTCACTTTCAACCGTTTCTGGTTACTAGAAATATTTGGAAGTATGTCTGTGCTGTAGAAACAAGCTGAGTGGCATCTGAGCTCTGTGGGTATCCATGAATAATTTCTGTTCAGTAACTAAATTAACAGTTAATTCAACAATGACACTTGGTATATTAAGTAGGTTTATAAGATAAACGGACTAGATTAATTTAATAAAATTGAAATTGAAGGACCTACAGTTCCTGACTGAGCTGTTTTGCAGATGGCTACAGTGCTCATATGATGAGGATAATTTTATTACGACCAGGTCTTATGATTCTGGGAAAATTATAACCACCACTATGTAAATAATCTCCAAGATGAATTGCTTTGTCGTGTAACAAATAGAAACATTTCATATCTTGTGGGTTTGTGGAGTTTAACAAAACTGCCAAGGAACATATGCTTTTCTATAGTTGTCTTCTCAGAAATTAATCTTTGGGAAGATTATCTTATTATTTTGATCACTGACTTTCCCTCTGCATACATTTATTTTCACTGCTCTAGATGGCTCTCAATGATTGTGCGTACAATATTTTGGTTTTACCCAATTTCAGGTTTGTAGTTGTTGTGGTTTAATCCCACCCAGCAACCAAGCCCCAGGCAGCAGCATGGTTTTTCCCACATGAATGGGATTGGGGAGAGAAGTAGAAGTGTAAGAGGTAGAAAACTCATGGGTTGAGATAAAGACAGTTTAAAAGGAAAAGCAAAAGCCACACACATTCCCTACTTCCCATGGGTAGGCAGGTGTTTCACATCTCCAGGACAGCAGGGCCCCTCACACCTCACAGTGACTTGGGAATACAAATGCCATCACTCCAAGTGTTCCCTGCTCCTCCTTCTTCTCCCCATCTTGGAATAATGAGCAGGATGTCGGATGGTCTGGAATATCCCTTTGGTCAGTTTGGGTCACCTTTCCTGGCTGTGTCCCCTTCCATCCTTCCAGCCATCCCCCAGCTTCCTCACCAGCTTGGCAGTACAAAAAGCAGGAAAGGCCTTGGCTCTGTGTAAGCCCTGCTCAGTAATAACAAAAATGTCTCTATGTTATTTACCCTGTGTACAGCACTAACCCAAAACACAGGCCCACACTTGACACTGTGAAGGAAGTTAACTCTATCCCATCCAAAACCAGCACAGTGTTACAGCAGGAGCTGAAATGTTTTTAATAGGGAAGAACAAATGTGCAGAAAAGACTAGAGGCTGGAACAACCTATCAGTCAATAGAACTCTTGGTTTCATTTCAGCAATTTATTTTTCATGGCTGGTAAGAGCTGGTATTCTGGTATGACTGGAAACAGGAAAGTTCTGGGCAAAGTAGCCTGACCCAGAAGATGGGGAGTGTTTTAGAGATAACTGTGAAAATAAGGCTACAAACCTTTTAGAAAGCAAAAATCCCCAAGTATTTCATCAGTTCAAAATGGAGATGGACCTGGGCAATTCAATTGATACTACTATTGTAGGAAATGACAGTTTAGAGACACCTTGCTTGGTTTTATCCATTAATTCTATTATGGTTTATAGGAACAGAACTTGATCCCTTTTTGACTTTTTTTTTTTTTTGTCTGAATACAGGTCATATGCAGTATTCTACTTATTTTCTGAAATGAGACCTTTTTTTGAGCATCCTTTTCTTAAGAATATAGCTTGACAAGAGTGGTAAGCATGTGATGAGTTAGGCATCAAAGGCTGAAGAACTATCACATAGATGTTGCAATTCAGCCTTTCCTAAAAGTATATCTGTCCAGAGTTGCTGTCTTCATACCTGAAGAAGCATATACGTTATAGCATGAGACCATTTGGTTATGACTGCTAAAAAGACTTGCTGAGGAATTTAAATTAACTTCCTTGTCCCAAGTTAGATGTAAACCAAAATGTTGCATGGAAATGAAGCTAATGGTGTCTTAAAAGCAGTGCTGCAGACTGTACAGTGACCCAGGGAAATCCATTCCTCTTCTTTCCTTTCCATATTAGCTTCACTTCATACCCAACACATTTGCTGATGCAAGCTGATGTCTTCTTCTTGTGGACCATAACAGCTGATCCTTTTGTTCTTTAGCTGTCTTCTGTAGGCAGGATGAATGTGGTGATGCCTGTCTCTTTCCTCAGGCTCCTTTTGTCCTGAATTGATTAAGCCAGTGTCTTCATCCTTCCTGGTAGCTTATGTTTCCAAACCTCTGAACAGTCTTCCTTTTCCCTCTGGACTCTGCATTTGTTTCTGTCTCAGTAGTGTACAAAACAGGATGCAAGGGTCTGGCAGAGGCCTTGGCAGGACTGGATGGGACAGCTTCCCAGTTGTTATGTATTACACTACTAGAAACTGCTTTGGCAAAAACATCATGTTGTTTATTCACAGATTTTCTAATGCCCTGCTACCCACAGATCCTGTGATGGCATGACAACCTTCCCAATAATTCCTCATGTTTTTTTTTTTTTTTAATTGATCCTGATTTTTGCTTCCCACATTTTGATTTGAACCACCTGAGATTATCCTTTCATTTTACCATAACTGATGTGAAATAATGTGCTATCTCCAAAGAGGAAGTTCTGGTGACCTTTTTGATATTGGAATTAAAACAACACTGACCAAAATGGAAAAAATCAAACCAAACCAAAAGCCCACCAAAATTTGTTGTAATAAATCTTCATGTACTGATATAGAGACTAAGGACTTCACAATCAATTTTGTTATTTTTAGCTCTTTAGCCTATTACAGAAAGGAACATTCAATTTGCAGTGAGAGCCCCTGTCCTGGGAGGACCTCATAAATTATCTTGTCTAAATATACTGCCTGTTCCTAAGTATAAAAAGTCCTTTGATTTCTGTGCCCTTTTGGTTTGGAAGCTCAAGAGATATGACAGGCTTGAAATCCAAATTTGTCAGAAATGTTACAAATTAATTTTAAGTGTGCATTGATTCCATTAATGCAGTAAATCCCATAAGCATTTACTGGATATCAAATACTTCTTAAATATAGTCAGAATATATGAAGAATAAAACAAAATGTGGAGGATTATGGTGTTGTAAATCATTCAGCTGTGCCAGTTGGTGCAGTGATCCTGAGTGCAGTGTGTTTTGCAGTGCTGCACAAGTCCCAAGCCCTGTGTGTCTGCAGAATCCCAAGCCCAGCAGCACAGGGCAGTGTGTGTACTCTAGCTTAAGTCCATGTTTGGTGTGCATTGCTTGGTAAAGGAAGCAGTAAATGTTTTGGGAGCTTTAGCAATGTGTCTGAGGTTGTGATATTTCACATCTGCAGAGGAGGATTTTTGCAGTTAGAAGTTTTAGTGCCAGCAGTGAGACCATGCTCCAAGTTTCTGGCGGTTCCTGGTGAGCTGTTTCAAGAGGCTTGGTTCATCCATCTGGTCACTCTGTGAAAAGGGAATCTCATGGTAGCACTTGGGTTGTTTGTTAACTGTTGGGGATTTTTTTCCACTCCAGGGTGTGTGCTTTCTGCAAGGCTTCTTTCATATGTTAGCTGTAGTTCTTGACAACACCTTTGAAAGACCCCCCCATTCTTGGTTTTTGAAGAGAACAGGGCTGAGGATTAAGGATCTCATGACAAAAGCAGACATATTTTCTTATGTCAGCAGTTAAGAATTTAAAAGGCTGTAAAAAAACTTTTTACAGAAGGTGACCATGGGACTCCCTTTTTACAGCCACTCCTGCCCCCTCTAGTAACCTGTAAATATCTAAATGCCATTCAAAACTAGGATAAAAGTTTCAGACGACTTTCTGGGTTTAGCCAAACAGTTACTTATGCAGCTGATATTTTGTTACTTACATTCCCTTCCAAATGAGGGAAGTTGACTGTACAGATTGGTGCTCATTTAATACTTTTTTTCTGTTGACTTGTTAAATTAGGAATTTTCTTAGAGGGTAGATAAAGCTGTGAAGCCTAATGGGTGTGATAAGAAAATGGAATGGACATAAACAAAAAATGTACTAAATATTTTTTCTGGTGGCCAGTTTTTTTTTTGAGGACTGTCCACCAGCAGGTCTGCCCTTGTTATGCCCAAATATTCATTGCACCATTTTGCAGCAGGGGAGCAGAAGCTGTGGAGGTAGGAGAGGAAGATGAAAGGAGAGAAGGATTTGAAAGAACAGCCTTGGACTACCTGAGCATGGCAGAAAGGCTGAAGTAAGCAAGATTTTTTGTTAAAAAAAATGCTGACATGGACTATCAGGAAAAGAATAGAACTGAAATTGGTTTAGTCAGAAACTTACTGATGACGGGAGGATGAGAGGATACCCTGTAAAACTAACTATTTAAAAACCAGCAGAAGCAGGCAAAGGCAGCCAAGGCTTTTAAAGGAACTAGTACAAACTTCTGGGCAGCCTGTTTGAATTTTCATGGAAAACTAATGACATCCAAGCAGACTGAACTAGGCAAACGTAGTAACAGTCTTTGACAAGATAAAAGCCATGTCCCTGGAAACTGTTAAGCAGAAAGTTGAATTAAAACAATTTTCAAATGTTATGAAGGTCAAACATGCCATCACTTATATCAAAAACAGTTTTTGAGCTATTTTGAATTGAAATTGAATTAGGCCTTTCTGCTGGTGGAGGATTGCAGACCATTCTGTGCAATGCTGTTGCAACAATTTGATCAGCACAGAAAAAATTATAGGATTAAAGTATGAGTTATTGGATTAAAGAATGAGTTATTTTTATTTCATGATTGCTTGGGCTTGATTTTTGATGATGGTTTTCAAAATGTGCAGTCATTTCATGTATGACTGCCTGGTGTCCCTGGATGACTCCTCTGTCTGACCAAAATGTAAATCATCACTATGCTGCGCCAAATACATCTTTGACACAATGTACTGAGGGTTGACCCAATTACATTTCAGTTTCATGGAGCCATTCAAGACAAAGGGTTGTGCTGACAAAATTCTGAGAGCCTCTGGAGCAGAGCTGTGTGACTGCTGAGTAAACTGAAAACATGGGCCTGGATTAATTGAAATATGAGTAAAATTGTCTCTATGTTCCAACCTGGATAGGAAATAAATGTGCTAAAATATTTTCTAAGGGCTTCTACAGAGGGGTGATATATTCCCAGGAGAGGCAGTCTATCTCTAGCAGACAGGCTGGGAACACATTTATTATTTGGATTGACATTTATCTGACATGCTTCTTGCAAAAAGAGGACTTCAGAGAAATGCCACGTTCCCTTGCTGGAATAGCTTGTTTCCCTAGCCAAGAACAGAGAATGAAGTAGTTACTTGCCAGGGTGTGCAGCCTTCAAGTTTTACTTTACTTGATTTGAACTGTTCAGTTCATGCACATGCAGTTGGACATGCTAACTGAGAGCTTGCTGTAGGACTCAGGTTTGCACCTTTTGAGCAGTGGTGCTGCCGTTTGTGTGTTTGTGAGCTTGCACTGTTCTGCTGTGAACAAAACAAGCAGGATTGTTCTCAGGTAGCAGTTCATCTGAAAGGTCTCCTGGGAGGAATTGTGCAGGGGGATTGCAGTAGCGGCCACAGAGGATTGGGGTTCTGGGTTTGTTGCTAAGCTTTGCTGAGCAGAGGACATACCAAAGAAATTTATTGTTTCCTTATGATCTCATTCTCACCATTTATGGGTGGATGTGAAAGCACTTCCTTCTTGTCATCCGGCAGAGAATAAATACTGCCATGTCAGGAGAATCTGATACATCACCCTGCAACTCAAATTTCATACTGAAATATTGATGCCTTTTGCTGTTGCCTCTGGGAGGTATGGAGAGCCTCATTAGAAAAAGCAAATGTGACAGCACTTAATCCTTGATGTGATCATCAGGAATGGACCCTACCATTCTTCCCACCTTTGGAGCAGCAGAAAACTGAATTGAGTGAGCTCTTACTGGACTTGTCAGGTTTCCAGCCCACCAATGGCACTTTGATCGACTCAGTGCTTTATTTGGAGGGTCACACAGTTAAAGTGGACACCAGCAGGTCACAAGTAAGCAGAAGAGGAAGACTAAGCCTGGAAGAGAGGCCTTGGAATGGAAAAGGAAGAGAATTTATATAGAACTCTGGTTTTTGCAGCAAGAAAAAGGCTTCAGGCCATGTATCACAACCAACTCAATGTGCTCATATAGTGTGAAATCCTATTTTTGAACGCAAGAAGGCGATGATTTAGAAGCAATGAAGTGAGACACTAGCAAGTGTTACACCTAATCTTCAGCACTGTTCAGCTGGAAGCATGGAGCTGGTTAGGGCTGAATTTTTGGAAAGTGGTGTGCATGCACATGACAAAAGGCTTTAATGTCCTCCATGCTTGAAATTCACATGTGCATTCACTGTGTTTTGGGCTCACAGAGATCACAGTGAGGCTGATATGAAGAGTGTCCAGTCGCTTCTGAAATCTCTTCAAAAACTTAAATTTCCTTTTACATTAATTCCAAACATCTCAGCAGATTCTGGAAGTGTGACCATGTTTCAGAGTTTTTTTGGGATTTATATAAGAGTTTGAAATGCAGTTTTGAGGGATGGTGATTTCTTTCCATGTTTGATCTGTCACAAACAGATGTTATTCTATATAAGATTTCCTAACAAGATGTTTGATGTGAATCTTCTTTTCCACACCAAGTGCATTAAACAACACAATAAATATGGCATGTTCTGAACAGGAATCTCTGTTGTCCTTTTAGGTTTCTGCTTAGTTTTATTTAATCTTGAATGGTGCAGAGCCTGAAAACCTGTTGTGTCTGGGAGAAGCACAAGTCTGGTTTTGGTGGAGGAGAGGTTTTGGATTAGTGTTCTTAGGACAATGTCTAGGAAGATTCCTAAACTAGTAAGGCTCTTGTGGGCTTTTCTTCCCAGATGAAATACTGCTGTGTCTGAAAAAAAATTTTCCTTAGATGATCAAATAAAGAATTTGTAGTTCATGTTTATGTGTTCATATTTGTGATAGATTTTGACACAAGTTTTTAAATTCCAGCTTTATGTTCCTTGCATATGAGTTTGAGAGGAGTTTTTAAATCCTTTCATGCATATGAATATTTTTTAAAACTCTCTAGAAGCTATATGATGTGGGATATGTAGAATATTGCAAGGGCTGAATATCTGCTTTATGTTATTCTGTGTCACGATCCAGTGTGATTGATATCATCACAGACTGATAGCAGAGTAATCTCTGAACTCTTTTATCCTTAATCCGGTGTTACAATGCTGCATAGACACAAGGCCTGTGGACCTCAGATTTTAACTGAAGACACAGAAGTGTAAGGAACTCCAGTAGGTATTGCCTGACACTGAGAAGGTGCCCACTACTAAAAATGTAATGATGCAGGAGGAAGGCATACTTCAGCAGGTCTTTGGGGTGGATAACACTACTGAAATTTAACCCAGGACTTTGTGCGTGTTGTGTTCTCATTAAAATGTAAATTTTAAGGGTAGACTTTTTGAAGTACAGGTCTCATGCCTATGCTGTACAGACCTTCTTGAGGGTTTGTTGTTCAAAAAATGGAGTTGAGTCACTTGGTAATGCCTGGGAAAGATCCCATTAGTCTGTAAGTACAGCTTGTCAGAATTTACCTAGCTTGGGCAAGGTGAATATTTCAGCCACTTGAATGATTTTTCCCTGCTTTTTGTTGAATGATTACCTGCTTTTTGTTTTGTTTTTGTCACAGTTTTAGCAACTCCTCACTAAGCAACTGCTGTTGTACAATATTGTTTGTTATTTTCAAAATTGGGTTTGGAGAAAGATATTTTCACATCCTTTACAATTTTTTGCACCAGAGCTTTTTGATTTGGTGTTGAATATTACAGACCATAAGTCAATATATTCTTGCATTCTTCCATACAGAGAGTTGCTGGTTGAGTTGATACCAGTTACACTGTGGCTTTTTAATGTAATTTCTGAAAAGCACTGCCCTGCCTAGCCCAAGAAAACTACCCAGTAATTCACTTTGAGGCCAAATTGTAACATGCCCGTAAGATAAATCCTGACATCCTTTGTTCTTGTTTCTGTTCCTTTCATCACACCCCAGAGCCTGCCTGCTTATCTTGGACCATTTTAATCTTGACAGTCAGACTTACATAATCGCGGTGACTTTGCAAAAATTCTGAGCTCTTGGCAGATAGCTCTGCTTTTCTCAGGGATCTTTGAGCAAATGTTTATCCAGAACACTTATCCTGACAGTAAGTGTGTGTGACCATGTGCTGGAACTGCTGTGGGGAAGGTGACCTGCCCTGGCCTTTAGAAAATTGATTTGACTATCTAGGGCTCAAAAGTGCTAAAGAAGACAGGGTTAGCTGTTGGAACAGTTGTCTGCCTTGTTCCCTGAGATGTTTAAGGAATTTCTGTTCAGTTGGTCTAAATGGTTTGAGTTCAGAGATATTCTCTGATAGCTTTTTTGCCTTTTTTGCCCCACAAAATCTTGCAATACCTTTTTTTGTTTTTTGTCCATTCCAAATGGTAGTGATGGACTAGACCTTTAATAAGGCTTCTGCTGTCCAATTTGAGCTAGCATCCTTCTGCCTTCATATCTTGATGGAATGCAGTTACATTTTGATTATATAACACTGTTATTTTCAAATATAGGCAGCGGGGGAATTTGAATAATAAAGTACAGTGAACAAGTCTCATGGCTAGCAGACAAAAATAAGAATCTCTGGCTTTGCATGCACTGAAACTGGCTCAGTAAAATCCACAGGTTAAAATTTTCCATATTTTGCCAGCAACAGTTTAGCTTATAGGAGATGTCTTGCAAGTTTAATTTAGACAGACACCTAATATTCCCGAGCAGTCCTTGCTGGCATACAGCAATCCTTTTCAAGAGCAAAACAAAGAGAAAAACATAACAAAACCACCCAGATACTTTCTAGCTTTTTGCTCAGAAATGCCAAACACTCAGCAGTTTGCTGGTGGTGTTGGCAGCAGATGGATTTTCCTGGGTCTGAAAATCCAAACATTTTAGATTGGTGTATTGGCTGAACTGGGACAAGTGGTCATGTCCTAATGTGATCAGCCAGGGAGGTGAGTGGAGGTGACATCTGGCAGTGGATCCATGTGATTCATTCCAAGAGTGTCATCTCAGGGGGTTCTTACTGCACAGCTGGCGGCTTGTAAATACCTGTCCTACCTTGGGACATGGTATTTTTTATTGTGTGGCTGAGCTCACAGGTACTACGAACACCAGAGATTTAGGCCTGTGTCTCCCTATTAGAAAATTTGTGAGCTTTTCCTCTTGGAAAGCTTTTTCATTGAGAATTTCTAAGCTTTGATCTTCTTGAAACCAGATAGGGACCATTCCAGCAGTTCTTGTTTGAAGTTTTTTGTTGCAAGTGTAACAGTATATAACAACGTTGAAATATAATGTAAATTCTTCCTTTCACCCCTGTACCCGTGGAAGGGTCATCTGGTGCTCTGCTGTACTCCTGTGGGAAGCCAGAACCTTCTCTTAAAGATGCTTCTAGTTACCTACAACACAAACACTAGTTTAAAACTGTTCTGTTTGGAACAGCAGCCAAAGTCCTAGCCTAATTGTTCTATTGAGTGAAAAAATATTTTATCAGTGCTGAATGTTTTATACAGAACATGCTTTCCTAGCTGGAAGAACTTCACGAAAATCCAAAGATCTTGTTGCACGTTTACCAGAAGACATATGATAACTGTCTGGGCTTGTTCGTGGTGTTGCAAGGTGAGGTTGTTTACTCTAGTAATCTTACAGTCTTGATTTGTTTACACCTACAGGAATCATGCAAGTAATGTACATCAGTTTTGCAGAAAGAGGGGGAAGGATTCCAACCAGTTAAAAATATGTGTTCTGAATTATTTCGTTCCACTAAAAAAAAAAAAAGATGTACAAATACTGGTGAGAATATGTTCACTATTTTAAATTTCTAAGGAAGCAATCTTTGAAACTGTTGTTGAGTTTAGTCCTAAGCTATATATGGCCTGTGGTAGAGAGGACAAATGAAAAAAAATACTGAAGGCAAGTATGGACTTTTAAGAATTTTTCTTTCATCTAGCAGTATTCCAAAGAGCATCTATGAGCACTGAGTGAAAAAAAAACATGGTGGCTAAATCCGAGGTCATTAATACCAAGTTTGTTTAGTTTCTGTAATTGTGGGTCAGAAAGATAAAAAGTGCTTCTAAATGTTGTCTTTGAAGATGTGAAAGATAGGTAGTCTTCAGCAATTTTACTAGCTTACTCCTTACAGTCACAAACACAGTGAAGTGTCATCATTACTACATTTTTAAAATACATTCTACAGTTGGAAAGCCAATTTGTTTCCTTTCTAAGATAATTTTCCTGTACAGATGTCAAATAGTGTAAAAAAAAAAGTTAGTTTTATTAACCTCAGTATTTTAGTTTTGTTTCAACTGCATTTAAGACTATCCAGCAAAGAGGAAGGAGGAGGAAGTGGATCAAAGCAACTATTTTAGTGGAAGATCATTTAAAACAAACAAGCAAAAAGCCAACTAAAACATCGGTTGCAGATGTTTCATTTCAAAAGTATAGATAATCTCAGCCCAGGTAACCCTAGTTTCAGATTTTTTGCTTTGCAAGTTAGCAGATGGTTCTGTTAAGTGTCTTGTGAAGTAAGTATTGAGCAAAAGAAAGAAACAATTCCTACATGTACTGGTTTGACAGTTCTGTAAAGTGAGTATATTCTAAGAGAAATCAGGATTGCTAGTATTTCCATTTAATTTGGATCATTGTTCCCAATGATTTTGAAGCTGGACATGGCTAACTGAAGGAATGCTGAGTAGGAGACAGGTAGGAATTCTAAGTGTAGTAGTTGAAAATAGATGGGATTTCTTTTGCCTTCAACTTTGCTTCAGGACTGCAGAAACCTGAAATTAGATAAAGGGCTAGTCCCTAGTTCTGTTTGTTGAAGTAAAAATGTATCTGATGCAGATTTTATATGCAAGTTTTAGAAACAAAATTAGCTAACATTTTATAAACATAATATTTAACAAAGATGGAATTTAAAAAAAAAAGAAAGTTTAATCCTTCTCCAGTAATGTGCAAATATGGATCACCAGTTCAAGGATTTTCTATACTATACAAATAATGCACTCTGTGAAAGCTTGGGAGATTCCTGCAGGACAGGGAGGAATCCCAGTGAGCTTGGATGGAGATTTCTCAGGATAAGTGCAGCTGCAGGTTCACAGTCACATAATTAACCCTATAGAAAGATGGGAGCAAGTTCCCACGAGGTCTTGGAAGTGTCCAGATGTGAATTATAAACCATCTTGAGAAATGGGAACAGTCTATACTACTGCTGGTCTTATTTCACATTCAGCACATACTGGGGCATTTCTTTCTGCTGCAGTCAGTGGAAACATAAAAGTTATGTTTTACACTGTAAATCAATGTAAATTACTAAGACAAAAGGCTATGTATTAGTGCAGTCTATTACAAGTAAATGGATTGCACATCTTCCAGCAGTGCTGTAAGTAGTGTTCCTTTGATTCAGCATTATCAGCCATCCTTCTGCAATAAAAAGAGGATGAAAAAAACATTAATTGCTTCTAAAGCCTTGTTTTTTACAGCTCCTAGTTGAAAAAGTGTTGGTTTGTGTATTCCTATTTAAATTCTATATAACAACTTAAAACTTTCAGTGTCTTCTGTTTGGTCCTGGTAAGGCACACTGCAAAAATTTGGCATAAGATGTGTTAGTGTGAGTTTATTGTCAGCAAAGACTGCTAAAATTCTTCACTGCCTTTACCCGTGTCAGCATATTTTTGTCTGACTTGCGATAAACTGGATGTCATCTAAGTGACTTAGATGATTCTGTTACAGAAAAGGTGCTCCCTCTACTTGCAATGCTGGCTTTGAGGAAAAAAAACCCAAATATAAATAAAATGAAGGCCATAGGAAATGTGTAACTCATAAGTAACCTAAAGTTGTTTCCATTTCCTTTTATTTCATTGAATTCTACTGTTTGTCTCTTGTCTGCTGGGCAGGTCCCTCATACAACCTGTCTGTGCTAATGGCTTCAATCTGCTCTTTCTCACAGAAGCGGTTCAAGTGTGAGAATTGGCCTCATTTTTCTCTCTTCATTACTAAAGCAACAGTTCTGAAAATCACTTAGATTGCTCTGAAGGCTGCAGGTGGTGGGTTAAACCTCCTTTTGCCATTTTCAGCCCATGCCAAAATCAGACTTCTCCCGCCTGTATGTGCAGGGTCTCATGGTAGGTGGGTTCAGGCTTCAGGCTCTGGCATTGCCAGTCCCAACTTTCTGTTGAAGGCTCACCAGACTTCTAAGGAGCTGCATCACACTGGATCAAGAAACCCTGCTTTCTTCTCAACACTTGGCCTCCTGGATCATTATCATGTCAAAGGAGGATTATTGACTTTGATAGTCATGATGCTTTTGATTTAAGGACTGCTTTGATTTGGGGCAATAGTGTTCATTGGCCCAGAGAAGCAATGGTGTCCTCCAGGTGAAGAGCAAGGAGAGAAACATGCTTTTGAGAAGGAGGAGAATAAGGGAAAGAATTGCCTGAAGAGGCTGAATGGAAGCTGTAATGGATGCAGCTTGTCTCTGAGAAGGACCCAAAAGCAGCCCATGATTCCTAAAGACAATTAAAAGCAAATTGTCCGGCTGAGCGATCCCAGAGCAAGGAAGATGCTCCCCAGCCTATAATTCAAGGGGCTGAATGGCCCTCAAAAACCGAGATCAGAAAGAAAAAAAAAAAACCCGAAGATGAGGCAAATGATGGAACAGATGTGAGCGCTTTTGTTGGGAGGACTTGGAGGCTAGCGGGATGGCGATAGGCTAATTTGAGGCGAATAATGCCAGGTTCCTTTCATATGCAGAATAGCACTTTGATCCAATGTGGATGAAAGTACTGAAAAGTGGAGAGGATGGCAGGGGGTCTTTTGTCTTTGACAAAAAAGGCATCTGCCAGGCTCTAACTCCCTTTTCCCCACCCCCTTAGCCTAGCAGGCCACTCCAACAATACTAGCAAAGGGGACAAGTGTCTCCTGACAGCTGAAGAAATCTCCAGGAGGAGAATGAGGTTTGCAGCAATATGTATACTGGAGAGCTTAATCGATTTTTTCCACAGCACAAAAAGGGAGAGGGTTTGGGGGGAAACAGAGATCCCAGTGAAAATGGGATGTGGGATATAAAAAAATCCCTTTCTAATAAACTTGTTACTTTTGTTCCCCAAATACATCTCTTCAGAAGATGCTTTGATGCTAGTATGAATACACTTAATGGAGCAGAGTAGGATGGAGTTGCTGGAGGGGGTGTGTGAAATGAGGAAGAATAGTCTTGCAAGGAGGATGAATGTAGAGTGATTTCTGTGGATTCAGGAAAGATCTGGAAATCTGGACACAGGAAAGTTCTTGGAAATAGTAAAGTAGTGTAATGCAAGAGATACCTGCAAGAGAGATGCATTCTTTGGTTTCATTTCTAAGAAAAAATAAAAAAAATTCTTTTTAACGTTTCCATATTTGCTGTTTTCTTAACTGCTCAGAATTGCTAGGAAAGGACTGCAGAACTGAATGAGGATTTCCTAAGGCAAGCAATATTTGTGCCTAGCAAATACAGCAATTTCAGACCAGCTGCTGATGTGGTCCCTGCTTCTGCTCTGTTGACTTTCTTCAGTTTTTCACATCTGGTAAACAAGACAGAGGTCCAATTTGCAGAGTTTGATGGCTGTGGTCTTTTTTAAGCATCACTTTGCACCTAGTCTGATGTTTTCTTTGAGAAATAATGACAGATAATGAGTTACCAACTTCTGAGCAAGACCCATGTCAGTAAATTAAATTCTTTAAGAACAGTAAGTTCAGGAATCTTACCTTTTTTTGAGACCCTGACAATGTTTATCCATTCTTATTTACTGAAGATAACCTTCTCACCAGGGCAGAGCTTTAAGCAATCTCTGATATCACGAACAGATCCTGCCCCTTTACCCCCACATCCCCTTCTCTTTCAGCTGAGGAGTTTGAATTCCCCCAAGAAGGTAGGAGTGACAGAGGAATTGAGAGGAACTATCACATGGCTTTGAGAGGCTGTAGGCTCATGCTGATGGCAAATTATAGTCCTGTGTTCAGTAGATGTGCCATCATCCCTCCTCCAGCAGATGCCCCCGTTCTGTTCAGACCAGCTGATGCGGAGAGTATTTTTGACAACAGAATTTCCTGTACTCCAGCTGTGCAAAGCCTGATGCATGAACTACTGTAATTCATTAGGAAGGGCTAATTGTCAAGGACATTGATGCTCTCTTGATTTCTGCCTCTTGTTTTATCTTTACTTGTGCAGAAGGACTTGACCTGCTGCTCTGTCCTCAAAAGAGCAGAGACTACCTCTGTCCCTCACAGCACCAAGGTGGAAGCCCACTCTCTATGTCAGGAACTTCAGGTGTTTCTTGTGTGACTCCCCCTCATGTACTATGTACAGTGAGAGGATGCAGGTCTAGGTCTGAGTGGGGAAAGACGTTGTTTGTGGGGGAGTCTGAGCTGTCAGGGAACATTTGTAGTCCTCCATGACAAAGAAAAGCAGTTGATGCATTGCTGCACAAACCACCAATCTGGCCATGGAGTCCAAGGCAGGCTGCTGGATGCTCTGTCCCCAGGCAGTGTGGTTAGGAGGGGATGCAGGAGTCTTGAACTGGGACACTTTGTTCTTTGAGATGAAACATGAACATCCTCATTGTAAAAGGTCTTTTGTGCTTTCCCATTTGGGCAGGCAAGCCCTTCAGCTGCTGCCATCCTGAAATTTCTTCATGTGTCCAGTACCAACTCTCACACCTCCAGCAGTAAAGATGTACTCCTAGCAAAGGCCAAGAGCTGCCAAAGCTGCCTCACTGGGGCAGTTTTTTGTCATGTCAATGGTAAGATTAGAGATATGGAGGAAGAGGGATGAGTTGCCTCTGTTCCTATGAAATGTGTGCAGTGAACCTCTGTAACTGTAGATCACCACTGAAATTTATGCTGTGCTTTTGGGGCAGATTTATGTAGCTCTTTGCAGCTTGCTGTGTGCTCACAGGAAGGAAGATGCCTGTATGGCCTGGCTGCTGCAGTGCAGGCCCAGTCTGTCTGGAGGCAAGACTGAATCTTTTTCATCTGAAGCACCTTGCAAGGGAGGAGGGAAGAGATCTGTATGGACCTGAGGGCAGCCTGCGGAACAAGTGACAGCAGGAGTACAGGCTGCAGGGGTACAGCAGGGAGAGATTGTCTTTTTCCTCATGTCTCACCCAGCAGGCCGGTGTTTTCTCCCCAGAAGCCAGTTACCCTCTGGTACTGGTTTGTGCTTGGATAAAAATCAAACAGTAAAGATTGCAAAGCTTCTTTGATGTTTTTGAGGCAGTGCTACCTGACCAGCTCAGGAGGCTGTTACATTTCCTGACTCCTGTCTGGACAGGGATTTTCTGGTCATTGTTTCAAAGCCTGGAAAAGGACGTACTGCTTTAATGGTAAATAATCAAGCAGGAGGTGTACAGTAGCTTAAAAATAGGCCATTCTCATGGAAGTGCTTTTGACTGAACTGATTGTACATATGACATTTTCCTGGCATGGCCAAGCAGTCATGGCTGTAGAAGTCCCATATTTTCAGGATGGATTTGGCTTGTCTCTCAATGAATGTTGTCTGGTCATTAGCATCCACTAAGATTCTCTGAAGCCAAACAGATGGAAAATGATGACTTTGGAGGATGATAAATCCCAGCCTACGTGCAAACCTTTGTTCAGACATAAAGTAGCTTCAATTTGGTTCTGTTCAATTTACTTTAAAATCTAACAGAGGTCCTTTGCAAGATAACCACTGCTTAGTTTGATGTAACTTGCCTGAGTGTCCACATGGAGTTGTTATTTCATTTGGGTGCAGTTTGTACCAACAAAGTGAATTCTTTCCCTTTTTACAAACACGAGATGTGAGTGAATGTTGCTATTCACTCTCCCAGAATTAATGTTACGTTATGTGCTTTCATATTGGGTTACACACACAGTGATTTGGATCCAAAGAGGTAAGTCTGGCTGTAGCAGGGACAGCATGATTTTAAGTCTGATGGAATTTGTACCTTTCTGTGCAAATTCTGACAGATGGTTGTGGTGGCGGGGGGGGAAATTGCACCTGTTTGTTTCCAAGTATGCTCAGTAATCCCAAATTTTGGTTCACATAGTCTCAGTACATTGAGTATGCTTACTCATGTGTGAGTTTTATAGTGTTGGCAAATACTTTCCAATACTTTCTAGACTGCCTTTGATGGTGTTTAAGGCAAATGTCCAGGAGGAATTAATTACACAAAGAGTAACCAGAGCTTACAAAATAACACTCTTATGAGTAATTTTTGGAAAAATTCAAAGCAGTACATCTGAGTTTCCTTTAAAAATAAAAATAATAAACCAGTAGGTAGTCAGAAAGATTTTTACAATTGTCCACTTTTGGTGTGAAAACCAGTGGTAGCAAAAGTGTAAGCATGAAGAAATGGGCTCAGAAGAGATGGTAGCGTTTTACTTGCCAGGTGCTGACAGAGGATTGGTACTGGCACTGCAGCTCCGTGCCTCACCAAAGGTGCCCACAGACATTCCACGCTCAGCCTGGGGAGTTTCCACCCCAAGTCCTTCCTTGGCTTCCTGCCTTTCTGGAGCTTGGTGGCTGCTGTCTGCCGTGGCTTGGGGCACAGAGATTCTGCATCTGTTTGGCTTCAGAGACACCTGTCGGCCCAAAGTGCTCTCTTGTCCCTTTTTAGTGGCTGCCACGCTCATGGGCTGTGGAGTGGCCGAGGCAGGGGGCAGCTGGATCAGCAGCCAGTGTCTGGGTCATGCCCTGAGGCACCACCTTGGGAGAGCCCTGCTGTGCTGGAGGTGGGGAGGCAGCCACATCTGGAGGGTGATCTTCTCTGGTCTTCTCTCTTTATGGGCAGCAGAGAGGTCCCTGGGAGTAGGAGCTGTGGCAGACAGATAGTTTTCCTTGAGGGAAAGGCAATGGGAATGTTTGCATTCCCGGAGAAGGCTGAGGAGGAAGGAATGCTGTCAGCACCCTGCCTGTGCAGGCAGTTAGCTGGGAGAGGCTGAGTGCTGAGCAGCTGCAGGGAGAGCAGCCACCACTTTTCCCTGGCCTGCTCCAGAGAGCCATTCCTGCCTGAAATAGATGTGTCTGAGAGGAGACACAAAGCAGGAAACAACAGCCTGCGACTATTCTTGCAGATGAAGAAGGAAGGGAAGGAGAAGGAAGGGAAGGAGAAGGAAGGGAAGGAGAAGCCATGCTTAATTTAGGTATATGGCTGAGGGGATAGGAGCCTGTAAGGCCTGGGGCTCTGTGGTGGTCAGGCAAACTGTCATGTAAGGGAACAGGATTGCCCCTGCTTCAGCCTGCCCCTTTGTATCATCTGTATTAATCAAGTCACAGGCAAGACCCCATTGAGTTAAATGTGGTGATTCCATTCCCTGTGGGAGCCAGGATCCAAGGTGTGAGTACCTGTGTAGCTGTAGGAGACATGGGGTAAGATGTCTCGACTGACAGGCTCAGAGCAGGAGCAGCTTCAGAGAGCCTTCAGTCAGTGGCATTGCATCTGTGACCTCCTCATGGGATGAAAAGAGAACTTACCAGGAACTCTGTCTTTTCCTCCCTTCTCCCCCTCCCTCAGGTGGTCTTTGCTTTGAATCAGACTCTCTTGCAGCAGGAGAGCCTCCGAGCAGGGAGTTTCCAGATCCCCTATACGACAGAAGACCTTATCAAGCATTACAACTGTGGGGACCTCAGCTCCATCATCTTCAACCATGACACTTCTCAAGTGAGTCTTGCCACTGCAGCTCCTGTACTACACACATGTAGTGCTAACCCCTGTAACACGTGTGCTCGTCTCTCCTCAGGCAGGTCCTTTCTGGGTGAGGGGCATGTGGCTGGCTCCCTGGTATGCCTGCTTTCCTGAGCCTTCTCTTCCAGGCGTCTGCACCACCTCAACCCCTCTCTTGCACCCAAGCAGTGAAGGTGCACCTGGCTTTCCCTTTTGGATGAGTGCCTTGTTCGCTTTACCATCAAAGCTCTATGAGTTAATAATTTACTTTCTTAAGGATCCTGTGGAATTATGCTAGGTTAGGTATGAGCAAACCTAATGCCAACAGAAAGCAACAGCAGGCTCTCTTGTGTGAATAAAACAGAGAAATGCACTCGTGATTTGGACACTTTTGTAAGGCTGGGCGAGTTAGAAGCTTTTTAATGTCCCCTATCAGTATGACTGTGTGCTGTGGACATAGCCCAAAGAAGAGAAATGGAGTGAAACAAAGAAAAGATGGATTTAGACTGAATGTGAAGGAAAAGAGACCTTCTGAGACCTCACAGACTTGGGTTTATGGAGATGGTTTCCGAAGCAGCACAATGGAATGTAACACTGATCTTTAAACCATGAGAAAATGCCCAGCAGGGACCAATTTGGCCTGTTTGGGCTGTTAGATTAACCAACCTCAGGCTGAGACACCATGGCCTCTCCGTTCTTGTTTGTGAGGTATTGCCTGGTCATTTGTGCACATCAGTGAAAACACAGGCTCCATCCTTAGAGTGCTGAATAAGGGTTGATACCTGAGCTTTCTGTGCCGAATAACCATTTTGCTATGACCTTTTGAAACATACAGTGCAGAGCTGCAGGGTCACACCAACTCCTGCTTCTCTGGTGCCCAGCTCTGTGTGCGTGCTGCTGTCTTCCATCCCACACACCCACCCTCCCACAGGTGCAGGCATCTGGACATCAGTACTGCCTAGCTTTTACTCCAGGCACTTCATGCATAGGTTTCAAAGGGTTTCTCAGAGGAGACCAGCATTTTAAGAGGATGCAGATGCCACATCACTATCCTGTGGAGATGTTACAGACTGCAGACATTGCCCCTGGGTCCTTGGAGAGAGCAGCTCTATGAGACAGGCAGGTTGCCAAGGGAAAACCTGTCCTTTATTTAATGTGAGGGGCTCCACCTCTAGGCACTGCCCTTGGCAGCAGAGCTGAATACTGATAGTTTGCCACACTGTCAGTTTATGTTTTAAGTAGAAATTCTCAGTAAGCTGTATTTGACTCCATGCTTGCCCAGTATATGCGGGCTAGCTACCCTTTGGAAAGATTCTCTAATAGTCTCTCTGAGGGGCTCCAAAGTCTCTGCATCTGCTTCAGCCTTGCAAGGCAAAACACCTGGCTTATTAGTGGCTCTGCTCTCCAGAAATCACTGCTTGCAGGCCTTTTATTTAACCATCCCCATAACTGAATGTGTAAAGCTACTTGTCAATAAGCTAGAATTGCTGCAACTGTTGCAGACCCACATTTTCTCTCTGCTGGCAAGAGGTCAGGGTAGAGTGCAGCCACAGATGTCCCTGGGAGCCCTAGGGGAGGAAGCCAGCATTTTAAAAGATACTGTCAGGACAGAGCAACTGGAGGTAGTAACACGTTCTTTCTTGAGAAAATCTAGCCCTCTTAGAGATTTTTTTTTAACTACTTCAAATTGCACAGTTATTTTTTGGCAGCCTGAGGGCTCTGATACCAGTCAAATTTTCTTAGAAGAGCATAATTATCATTATAGTTATGTCATGCCTATGGCAATTTAAGAAAGAGGTATGTAGCTAAAGGCAGTTAGGGGCAAAACTTTCTTCAGCTGAGCAATCAGGATTTAGGATCTTCAATGTGGCAAAATAATAGTATTTGTTGACATTGAACTAAAAAAAAATCTATCTGGCTAGCTTATGAAATGATGTATTGAGAGAAACGAAGCACCATGCATATTAGAAGTTTGCTAAGTATTTTTATAGCTTGCTTTGGGTTTTGTCCTACTGGCTGTGCTGTAAGGGATGAGGCAGTTGCTACACTCTGTGTGGAACAAAAATGCCTGTGCATAATGGCTGCCTCTGAAACAAATTCCCCTTTCATGAAGACTTTTTTTCTCTACCTTAGGTCCCAAATTTCATTAATGCTACACTTCCAGCCCATGAACGCATTACTGCCCAAGAAATAGACAGCTACTTCCGTCAGGAGCTCATCTACAAACGAAATGAGCGAATGGGCAGGAGGGTGAAGGACCTGCTGGAAGAGCAGCCAGACAAGAGTTTCTTCTTTGCATTTGGAGCTGGTATGTGATGCCATTCAACCTGAACTCATCCTTCCCGTGTCGTTTAGAAGCATTTTGCAAATGCTTGCCTCAGTTTAAAGAGGGGTCAGTATTTTTACTGTACTGGACACGGAGCTCAGCATTTCCCCGATAGTTGTACCCTAGTAGGAAAACCTGTTCAGTGTAGGAGACTGTTTTTGTTCAGTGTGCAAAGAGCTCACAGTGCATGTGCTTACTGCAATATCTGTTAATTACAGACATATTTCTAGTATGCAGAGGCAAAGATACTGAGTCTACTACAGTGCATGCACATGAGGACCGGGTCATAAACACATGTTTATTGTCTGGGCAACCAATGCAGGAGGATAGGAGCAATAGGGAGCTGAGCTGGAAGACAGCACATCTGAGGCTGCACCAGCTCTTGAATTAACCTTTCAAGGGCATGTTCAAAAGAATATGCCAAAATGTGTGAATCTAAGGGACTCAATAAATGCAAGGGGAAAAGCAAGGCACAATTTCACCTTTCTCTTCTTCCTGCACCTCCTCACCTCTTTCACTGCACTTCCTCAAGGAAGTTATATCTGCTGCTATTTTGGAGCAGCACAATGGGCTCAACTGGGGAAAACCTACTTCATTTTCTGCCTCTTAGCAGTCAGCAGGACTCTACAGGCCCATCCAGCAGCACATCCAACTCAATAAGGTTATCATCTACACTTCACACTAGGGCTAGGTGGAGGATATGAACACGATTGTTTTGCCATGACTCCCGTTCTTTATTCTAGCTCCAGGAAAAGGAAAAAGCTAGGATCAGTGTTAAAAAAGATAGATACTAATTCCCATAGAAGTATCACATCCCCTCCACCATGAACCATATGACCTTTGGGAAAGGGGGAAGACTAAAACTGGTGTCAGCATCCATGTGTGGTTTTCCAGTCTCAGCACATACTGCTTTAGTAAGGATGAAAGATTTAGACCAGGCAAGGAAAATACTTACTTAAACACTAAAAGCGTTTGTATTCAGAGTCTGAGAACTTCTGTCCTTGCACCAGGGAGTTGTGGTTACAAATTTAACATAACAAGGGCCAAATGTGTGAGAGCTGGGTTGTCAGGAAAGGAGGCTGACGGTGTTTGCTCAGAAGTGTGTGAAGATTGTAACCTGTAGTCTTCCTGCAGTATCACTGCTTTGTGCAACTTTCTGTCACAAAGAACAGTGCAGCAGGGCCTGGTTGTGTATATTCTGGTCATGTCTTTCTGTAGGCTAAGACCAGGGCGTTGCTGCACTCCACTGCTGAAGTTCTGATCACATTTGGACCTGCTGCACTGATGTTTCTGACAAAAGCATGTGCCAGGCCCAAGTCCAAGTTGCATCAGCTGCAGGTATCTGGGCTTTGGTTACTGCATCACAGCTTCAGTGATGAGCAGCCCACATAAGCAGACATATGTGTTGCTCTGACATGTTCCAAGAGCAAGATCCTCTGAGAGGAGAGAGCTTCTTCCCCTCCTTCCACACACTGAATCCTAGCAGCTGCAAATCACGTCTCTTTAGATGGTTTTGTAGTCATTTGTTTCCCCTCCCGTCAGTTTCTTTCTGTTCCTGCTTTTCTGCCCCAGACTGTCTTAATTGTGCACAGCACTGCCCCAGAGCCCAGAAGCACTGCAGAACCAGGACAAATCCCCTTCCTTAATTTCTCAGCTTTCATGACAGTGCTAAAATCCTTCCCCAAGTTTACTGGTATCTTGCTTTTCTTTTTCCTTTCATTTTCCCAGTTCCCCCCTTTCCTGTGTCTCGACTGCCAACATTTCTATACTGCAGCACTCCCGGGAGCCTTGTGCCTAAATGAACCCCCTTGATTTTTGGCTTATGTGTACATGGCTTGATCTCCAAGCACCCAGTGTGCTCTTCTAATGCTTTTCCATCATACCTTTGAAGCCAGACAGCTTCCCTGTCTTCTTTGGGGACTTTGGACTGATTCTGAAATTGTCTCTAATTACTCTCTGGCTTTGATACCAGTCTGTACTCTGTTCTCATCTGCTCTTCCAAATAGTTCTGTTCAAAGGATAGTGCCAGCCTCCCACATTTAGCAGCACAGTTCTTGATTACACCCTTATTTGACTGCACGAAGGGTTTTGGTAGGTTTTTGTTCATTTATTTGTTTTGTTTGTTTCATTTGTTTCTTATTAAGCATCTAAATGAGAAGTAGCATCACAGGATATATTGCAGAAAACAGATCAATTTTTACAGATTTCTGAGGTTTCCTGAGTGCATATTGCAATTATGAATGCAGTCTTTCCAGCAAGCTAATTCAGCTGTTTGCTTATGCAGACTGCTGTATATGATAGATGATTATATGGAAAAGTTATTTTTATGCCAGCAAGCAGTGAAGATGAACAAATATCTTGTGATCAGTTTTAAGCATTGCTTGGAATTGTACTGCTGTTAATTACCGAGAAAAGGTTTCAGGAAAGTTCTCATGCAAGGCAGGTTAGAATGAGCAATAGGAAAAGAGAAGCAAAAAAAAAAAAAAAGGTTATAGGAATGGAAATAAATCATGACTTTGTGGTGGTTTGCCCTCTTCTGACCACCTGTGAAGAAAGTATATCCTAGCAGTAGCTTATAAACTGCAGAACAAGGTTGTATTAAAATGGTGATAGGATATTTAAGGGTCTCCCAGTTAAAAAGGGAGAGAAGACTTTCAGTTATTTTCTTTACATAATTTTTCACTCTGTATTTATTTTTAAAACAGCTAGGTTTTTTTTTGGTTTTTTTTTTTTGTAAGGGAAGTTCAATCTTTCAATTAATGAAACACCATTGAAGAAACAACTTTTGTCATCAATTCATCAAGGAAGATCATGGTTTGTGGGTGACTGTGGGATTACATATACCTTCTCTTGTTATTTAAACTACTCTTGTATTTTTATTTTAAATGGAGGAAAATCAGAAAATACTGTTTTATTTTATATTCTAACTGTATTGATGAGATTTAGAGATGTGTAATACATTTTGCAAAAGAAGTCTCTTCCCTTTTCAGGTCTTGATATAGCTGCATGGCTACAGATGTAGACTTCTTACCTCGAATTTGTGTGTTAATTTGGGCCATAATCAATATGATCATTAGATTCAGCAGATTTTATGCCTTTTTTAAAATCAAGCAGGCAAACTCTCCCTATATTTGGTCAAAAATGCTTCACAGTCAGAGCTCATTTCTGGAACTATTTTTGTTTGGAAGTAATTTGCACCAAAGAGGAGAACTAAAAACCAGCAGATTTTGCTGAAGAGATCCAAAACATTTTTCTTCTGGCCAGAGTGCAAATAAGGAAAGTTTCGAGCCGAAGTCTCTTTGAGGGAATTAGAAGAAAGCATGGGAAGAGAGAGTTGGCAATGCCAACAGCATTCCACTATGTTCAGTAAAGATTTATCTTAATTGTGGACAGGCCTTTATGTATGGTGGCACCAGGGTCACGAGCCAGGCCTACTCCCTTTTGCCAGTGGTGGAACTTGTGAAGCAAAGCCAGCTATAATCTTTCACCAGCAGTCTTCCTTCTGTATACATTTTAATTTCACTGCATTCTGGAGTGTTACATTCAGAATCTGGACAGCAAGCCAATAAAAGTGATGGCACATGTGATTCCACAGCCAGACAGGTAATGCTGGTGATTCTCACACTGATGTAGTGAGAGCTGTATTGTCCTGCTATGCTGTGGAGAGTTTTACCACTTGTCCAAGTTTTACAAGGGTGCTGCATGCTGGCTAAACCTTCCCAGAGTCAAGGGATAGTTGTTACTGACAGAGAGCTCTGGAAATTGTCTGATTCATCCCTCTGCTCAGAGCAGGATCATAGAGAGTGAGCAGTTTTCCTAGGACTGGGATATGGGCAAGGATGAACACTCCAGAATTTCTCTGGGTAAACTCTTCAGTGTTGAATCACTAAAGATGCTTTTTCTTATGTTTAAATGGGATTTCCTGAATATCAGTTTTTGTCCATTGCCTCTTGTCCTTTCATGGCACATTACTACTGGGAAAAGTTCTGCTCTATTTTGCAACCTCCTATGAGGTATTTATGCATAAATTATGGCCCCCAAGCCTTCTCTTGTCCAGACAGAATAGTCTCAGCCTCTCCTAGAATTATACAGGTCTAATTGTTTTATCATTTTTGCATCACTCTCTCCAGTACGTCCTCTTCTCTTTTGAACTGGGAAGCTCAGAGCTAGACAAGGATGGACCCATGTATGTGTTACCAGGGCTGAGGAGCTGGAAAGGATCACTCACCTCAATCTGTGGCAGCAATTCTCACACAGCCCAGGGGGCCACTGTCTGCCTTTGCCACAAGGACATCTTGCTGGCTTAAGGCCTACTTGATGACCACCAAGATGCCACATCCTTTTCTGCCAAACTGATCTTCTGCCAGCTGGTGCTCAGCCTGTTGTGGTGCCTGGAGCTCTTCCTGCCCAGGTCCAGAACTTGATTTGCTGAACTTTATGAACTGATGTTCCCCTCATCATAAATCCATACTGACCTCTCCCAGCGATTTGCTTATCCCTGACACATTTGGAAATAGTTTGCAGGCTGACTTGCCCCATCACCTCCCCCAGAAGCAGAGGTGAGGCTGAGCAGTTTATAATTTCCCAGATCCTTCTTCCTGTGCTTCTTGAGGACAAGAGTTATACTTGCTTTCTTTCAGTCCTTGGGGACCTTCCCTACTGGCCATGACCTTCTGAAGGTAATTGAGAGTGGCCTTTAGTGGCATTAATCAAGCTCGTAGAGGTTCTCTGGATGTATCCTATAGGGACCTGAGCATGGCTGGTCTATTTGAATGTTCCTTTTAACCTATTCCTTCTCCACCCATAGTGAACCTTCTTTGCCCTAGACTTTCCCCCTAGTCATAGGAACCTGAGATTCCTGAAGGTTGGTTTGACCAGTAAATAAAGTAACAAAGACATTTAGTACTTGGCCTTTTCCACATTCTTTGTCATAGGTCTTCTGCCCCTTTCAATGCATAGATTATATTTATCTAGTCTATAGTTTACTGCTGACGTGCCAGTAGAGGCATTCCATGTTCCCCTTGATGTTTCTAACCAGATTCAATTCTAGATGGGTTTTTCTTCAGCATGGTCATTTTATTCAATTTTATTCCTTTAGCTTACTTATGGTTTCTCTTGGAGAAGCTGAAAAATAAGAGAGAGGAAAGAAAAGTGTTGGAGTTTTTATTATGTAGGAGGAAGCATACTTAGTGGCTTGAGATCTTGACTTTATTTTGACAGACAAGACCTCTGCTGAAGCCAGGCTTCTAGGAGCCAAGCTTAAATTCCCTCAAGTCTCTCCTGCCTCTTTGAACAGTTGAGAAACTCCAAAGTGTCAGTTCATGAATAAGAAGTACAGAGGGATCTAAGATTCCTTATATCCCTGTGGAAGAAATTACTGACTTCAGCGAGAGAGGCTGGCTGATTTGACAACCTCAGAAGCTCGTTCTATTAATCTTGAGAACACTGGAAAATTCCTTTTTCTCTCAGAGCTATTTTTCCTTGCTCCTGAAAAAACCCATCATTTTGAGGCTTTAAAGTATATCGGATGTTGGTAAGCCACCATTAAGACAAAGGAAAAAAGGATGTTGGTGAGAACTTCTTCAGCTACCATTTCTTCTAATTACTGAAGGAAATAACAAATGTGTTTATTTGGCATTAGGCAGCCTGTATGGAGTCAAACCTCCAGGGACTGACTGTTTTTTTTCCAGACAGAATGTGTTACGACCAATGGTTATCCCAGTCTGCTGTAGCCCACCAAATGGCTTCCTTCAGCTTCTCTAGGTTTTGAGGTAATCCTTAGGATGTGAGAGGTCAGTTTTGTGTCAGCCTTAGGTGCCACATAAGCATGTCTAAACCCTTTTCCATCAGTCCTTTTGCCATAAAAAGAAAAAAAAAAAAAGAAACAAACCAAACCAAACAAAAAAACCCAACAAAAAAAACCCACAAAAACCCCAACAAAAAAAAACCAAAACAAACAAACGACAACAACAACACAACCACAACAACAACAAAATAACCCCAAAACTAAACAAATATTCCAGGGCAAGTGTAATTGTGCTGAATCTGAGTGATGTGTTAGGTGGTGCTATTTCCACGTAGAACTATTCAGTCTTACTTCTTGACATTTTCTGTTCCATCTGGAATTTTTAGATGTGAAATTATGCAAGAGCAAGATTTATTGTCTCTGGGTAAGAAAATATGGGAGAAAGGACATGTCAGCGGTGGGGGTAAAAAGCAGTCAACAGTGCCAAGCCCAGGATGTATCTGTCCAGCTTGTATGGGTGTTTATGCCCATAAAACAAAACCAAAGAAAAACCTGCCATGAGAATACAAAAGTTGCTCAGGGAAATGAGCTATCACTTTGAAATTTCGTGGGAATTTAGAATCCATCATGGAAAATTTGGAGCTGCCATCAGTACATTTGGAATTGGAGATATGGACTGCACAGGGAATGTAGACTTAGCTATGCCTTATGTAAAAAATTTGAAATGTTTAATGAGTAAGTTCATGAAATGTCTGTGAGAAGGTGAATATTTGTGGAACCTGGAAGAGGTCAAAAAAATGCTGGTGGGAGGGGCAGGAAGACAACGTAGTGATAAAATAGATTTAAAAAACAGATCAAATGAGTCTTGTGGGGCCACCTCACTTCTCCCTGGGCTCAAAGAGCTTGCTGATTGCCTGCATGCTTCTGTCTCTGGAATGCAGCAGCATTTTAACTTCCTTGGGTGGGAGGAAAGGCTGAGTGCCTGAAGGTGTGCCTGCACCTCTGTAATCTGAGAATGTCAGATACAACCCAGCAGCTTTGAGACTGTTTTCCTTAGTAGGCTCTTTGAGTCTTCAGAATGCTAATGACAGGGTTTATTAGAACAACAACCCCCGAAGGGGAAAGATAATGTTGTGTGGAGGCAGGACCCACATCCAGTGCCCCAGGGTTCACATGAAGGGCACTACGCCTGACATCTCTGACACTGAAATGAAGAAAGCTTTGCAATTGTCCATTAGAGGCAGTAACCTCTGTTCTAATATATTAGTGCAGCTGTCAAAATCAGCCAGGCCAAAAATACTATGCTGTTTCTGCTCAGGTACTGACAGTCTTCTTATCAGTGCTGGGTTTGCCCATTACTACCTTTACTGGGCAGATAAAGTAGGAAAACTTTCATCATGTAATGTGTGTTTTGAGCTAGGGGAATTTCAAATCCTTAATAACTTTTTTTTGTAGGAAAGGAAGGAGTGGTGTGTAAAGGGAGCAGGTCCAGTGGCAGAGGTGTCTGTGAGCAGTGTAGCTCAGATATTGCACTGGTAATTCCTTCCCTTACTGGTAATATAGTGCTGGCTGCTAGCATAGCACCTCTGTAAGGGTCTTCTTGCCTCATAACCTAAGGAAAACTCTCAGTAAATAGATACCCAGAAGCTAAGGCTGCCTGCATATAAACTGTTTCTCTTACCTAATTTTTTTTTTTTTTTTTTACAAAACAAGAACTATGGGCATATAAACTTTTTTTCTGTGTTAATTTAGTTATAAATTCAGTTTTACATTCGGTGGGAAAACTTTTTCTAACTTCAGTTTTTGGGGATTGTCAGGATGTTTTCGCTCAAGAGTAAAAATGGGAATGCCTGCGATAAAAAAATATTCACATCTTACATTTAAGTGGCCTAATTTTGACAGAAACAGGTAGATGAATATCTTCTTATGCTTCACAAGAAAAATGCCTTCATTTTGGCTCATGCAAATTCTATCTCCACATGCTTCTTTTCCATGGTATTAGACCATTTTTGCCATGTTTTACGAGGCTTCTTGCACAACATCTACTACTTTGAGAAGTTACGTGGGTGAGTTGATTAGCAAACCACATCACTTTTGAAGAAATGGATTACATTTTTTTTCACCTGAGTGAATTTAAGTTTGAGGCACTTTCTTTAAGCCTTTTCATGTCTAGGGAAAGTATTTTCTTGAGCACAGAGGACACCACTGATCCGCAATTGCACCCACAAGATTTTCCTGTTTGGTTCAAGAGTACTGAAGTATGGTCCACTGAGGCTTTGTACTAATAAAAGATTTCCAGGAAATCATGTTTTTGTGGACAAGCACTTATCATGGTCTCAGTAGGATAAAACCTTGTTTCGAAGTTTATGGAGTAGTATTTCATTAATATTTCATCTTGTTGGTAATCAAAGGAAGGATTTTGTTTGGAGGTCTGCTGTTTGAAAATACAGGAGGGCATGGGAGGGCTGTTTCTGTGGGATTTGTCCTGCAAGCTTGCAGAAGTGTTTGAATGCAACATCCCTATACTCCCACACCTAATGTGAATTCAGGGATTCTTTAAGTTGACTTACAGCATCACTGCTGCCACCTCACCCCTTTCAGTCTTTGTCATTTCCTTCTCCCTGCAGTATTAAATTTGTGAGACTACCATATTCTTTGTCCTTTGGTTTCTGTTCTGGTACCTGGACATTGCTGGACTTGGAAATACTGTGAAAAGCAAGAGTTTACTGGATTTAGTATTACATGTTTTGCATTTGATACACTTAAAGGGCAGATTTGGAATTCCAGCCACTTATGACTGCTGTTTTCCATATGTTGCTTGGATTGTCTAATGTAACTGTGCAAAATTTCCTCCTCCTGACTGTGGGAGAAGTGAAGTGTGTACACCTGGTGTATCGTACTCATGCTTGAAAACAATGGCTTCCTCTTGGAAAGTGTGTGCAGAAAGTATATCTGTGAAGGAACCTGATTTGTAATTTAATTGATCACATCATCTGCATTCCTTCTTTTGCTTTGGATCATAATAAATATTTTGTCTAGCTTTTTTTCCTCCATAATTGTACTAGCTGGTTAAAATTACTCCAAGTTCTGCATCCTGGTGTGTACTTAAAAAGTATAACTATGTTTATGTTAAAGTTATGAAGAATTAATGCAGATTATAATTGCCATAGACATTTAATATTTTCTAAATAATATTTCTAAATGAGAATGTGTTTCTAAGTTTCTAAATAACTGTCAGTTCTATACCTGTGAAATATTCTTGAAAGTATTTGTTTCAGTCAAGCATAAAGTCTCTGGCATCAAAAGTCCATTTGAGTTCTTGTAGTCCAAATAATTATCCAGCTTTATGATGTCTCCAGCAGCTGGACTAATTTGTGCTGTTTTGTGATTGCAGTGCTATAATTCTGTGCTTTAGTTGTTCCCACAACATCTTGGAAATCAGCAGTCAAGATCAGGTTTCCTAACAAACAGTTTGGTGTCTTCACATATATATCAAGTGATTCATTGTCTTGGGATGTTTGTAAATGGTAAGGTCTTTACATGCTTTTGGGGTGGATGGGAAGTGCCATCTTTCTACTAAAGAAAACACAGAATTATGTATATTTGGGGGTTTCCATTAACATGATTCTAAGAGGTCAAAGAATTTTATTTATCTGCTTGGAATAGTCAATTTTATTGAAATTCAGAGAGGAGTATAGTTTTCACGAGTCTTACAGACTTGGTTTCGGTGAAAAATTAAAATTTATTAGCAGGAACAGAACATTAGTCTTGCAATACTTCCTAGTTCCTTTTGCTAGATGCAGAAATATTTCAGACTCACAATGGCTCAATTTTGACTCCAGCAATCTTTGCTGAAACCCACAGTCATCTAAACTCCCCTAAAGTGGCACGGTTAGAGGAGCAGCTCTGCAAGCACTGACAGTAAAAGCTGCAAGCAGGCGACACAGGTTTCAGGGCAGTAGTTGGAGCCCGTGTTCTGCAGGATTGGGTATGGCTGTTGAGGAAGGTCAGAAGCACACAGTGTGTGGTCAAGTCTGCGAGTGCACACTGGTCGGACTGCGCTGTTCTTTGAGCACATTGCCTGTTGTGGTCCCTGCTTGCCATCTCCTTTCAGTGCAGATTAAAGGCCTGGGTCTTATTTACTCTCCAGTAGAGTGCATGGCTGAGCTGGTCCACACAACAGCTTCTTAGTTTCTTTTTGAGCCTGAAGACAGAAGAATAAAGATTCATGACTCCCCACCCCCTGCCAGAGTAAATTGACCTCTTGGAGGCATCTCTTCACCTAGTGGTGTGAGGATAATGCAGGGCTATGTACAGAAATAAAAGAGCAGACTTTCTGATAGGACAGAGCCCAGGGCCTTTCTTTTGGGGAGCATTCAAGTGTGTTAGGCTAAAATAGAGAACAGGTGAAAGAGACCTGCACCCCATCACGTGACTTACTGTCTAAGTCTTCCTTCCAGCAATAGCTGCTTCGTCTTAAACCTTGGGAAGTGACCCTTTCTTGTGTTTTTTACAGTTGTTTTTGGCAATCTGATCTCTCATAGACCACTGAGTGCTTTTCCTGGTGGTCCCCAGTAATGAGTCAAAAGTTCTGAATCTAGAGAGGCTCCTGACAGGGTCCTGTACCTCAAACCCTCACCCTTCTGCCACTTTTTAAATATTGCATGTCACTCAGTTGAACCTGTAGATCCTCTGGGCCACAAACAAGCTCTGTCTCATGAAAAGCGAATGGCCCACCTTTTGGATAGTGAATACTGCATCACCTAACTCTTTATGTTCCTAACCTGAGTGGCTCCTGATTGATCATGTCTTGTGAACAATCTAATATCCCATGCCTGTTTGTATTTGTAGGCCTTTGTTTTGCACATATTTATTAATTTGGTCTATTCTCTTTTGCACAATATTAGCACATCATTTTTCTCTCACATGCAGACATAACTCATTGCCTTGGCAACAATGAGCAAAGGCACTCCATGAAAGTATGTACAGATAACTGTGATAAAAAATGTATTCTTATCACTGCATTCAATTAAATTAAAGAGCCCAGCTACAGAAAATCACTCAAGCAGGTTGACTGATAGAAATGGGATTCATCCATGTGCTACAGTGATTTCCTGTAGTGATTTCCTACATTCCACTCTAAATCATTGTTCTAAGCAAGGATGACTGAAGATTGATGGAGGAGTAGTATGTTTAATGGTCTGGTGTGAGCAGCTATTCAGTAGCTCACTCACACATGAAATTCATGTAACTCTAAGCTCTTAATCTGGTTTGAGGAAAATTATTTTAAGACCCTATATTGCCCTATAGATTGCTTATTTTTATGTCTTGTCTCTTTCCTCCTGAAAGACTTAGACTAGGAAAATATGAGTTCAGAGACTTGGCGCTGCTTTTCACTTCTGAGGATGAGATTTGCCTCATGCATCATTGCCTGCCTGAGGTGAATGCCTCATCTGAACTTGGAATATACTCTGCCTCTATGCTTGTCAGTTGAGAAGCACTTCTCTACAAGTCCAAGTTGTCCTGTCTCCCTGACATTTGCAAGGAATGTATCACCCTTTGGAAGCACCCCTTCCTCTGCTGTGCTCCACAAGAAGGAGGAATTAATCCCTGTCCCCTTCCTTTTGCACATACCTCTCCTCTGTGTTAAAGGTCAGAGATGGAAACTAGGTCTGGCATCTTATATGCCTAGTGTTTGCTTTGCAGTAGCTAATTTTACTTGATTACAATATTTCATTACAGTCATTCCTGTTCCCTGCTGCAATTGGTCTTTTTTGCTGGTATGATGGAATTCTTGGTTAATTGTACCTGGAGTGGAGCCATCGGGAAACAACAGATACTATCAGTATTAGGTTAGGTCAGCATAATGGTACATAAGTTTTGCTCCTTCTGAAGACAAAATCTGAGGAGGTGGGCCAAAACCCAATTCCTGTGTGAGAAAATATGGTACCCAATGGGTGTGCATTGCAGTGTTCAGTTAAAAGATTTCATTTGAGCTAGATTGGTTATGCTCTTAGGCTCTGGGGGAAAGCTCATCCTGTGCTCAAATGGCACCATCTGACTCGTGCCGTAAGCTGGTTCATCATGAGCAGTTTGCTCTTGTGGCATGAGGAACTGGAATTTTTGTACTCCAATTCATTCAACCCCTTTTGGAATGAAAACTCATGAAGCCCTTGTGTTTAGTCTCCTGATATTCTCAGCACTGTTGGGTGCTGATATTCCCAGCACTCTTCATAACTTCTTTCCCTGGCTACTAGAATTATTCTGTTGGTTCTATTGCCATGTATTTATGAACAGTATTATCAGAAAACAGTTCTTCTGGAGTTACTTATAGTGATAAGTGTGCATTGTGTACATTTACAGAAGCAAGGAATCACTCAATGAGTAATTTGCCAAAGGACAATTTTAATTTATGTCGGCTGTTAAAAGAAGAAATGTTATATGAAAGCTGGATCTATGAGGGAGTGTGCAAGGCTTTTGCTCTCTCTTTGTTCTCCCTTTCTTCTGCTTCTCAGCAGCCTGGTTTGATGGTGGAAGATATTCTGTGAGCAGAGTATACAGTCAGGAAAGTCCTGCAGTCTTTGAGTATTCATTTATTCACTATGATGCCAAAATACAATCTTACCAGCCACCACAGCTGTCTGAGAATAGAGTACAGATATAAATCACAGAATTCGGGCAGAACTATCCAAGTCCTTCTAAAACTAAGTCCTTTCATCAGCATGGCTGAGGTCAAGTTTCTGGGCCCAGTGGCATATAATGAGGAAGCTGATCAGTTTGATGATCTAAGACATTGACTTTAAGAGTGGAGAGTGTTAAAATGTGGCCGGATTTGGACCTTCTTTGCATCACCACCAGTGGTAGGCTCACTGCTGCTCTTGAGCAGGGGTGTCCAAACTTCATCTCTTATTCCCTCAAATAATCCACAATGACCTGATAATCACAGAGTCAGGTCGAAAAAGACGTCTGAAATTATAAAGTCCAACCTTTGACCAATCACCACCATGTCAACTAGACAGTGGCTCTAAGTGACACATTCAGTCTTTCCTTAAACATTTCCAGGGATGGTGATTCCACCACCTCCCTGGGCAGCCCATTATGCAACAGCCTGTGGGACCAGAGTAATTGCAATCACATCTGCATTTTAGAAAGGCAGAATGTAGTAATTGGAGCGACCTTGGGAAAGTTCAGCAATCACTCATGAGAGAACTTGTGTTTCTGGTGCATGGGGAGTGATAAAGCCCTGCCTGCCTTGAGTGTGACGCACCTCCTGTGATGAGGAAGGACTTTGTTGTTCTTCTTCCTCCTCTTTCCATGTGGTTGGTGAGTTCTGATGTCATTTTTCTTTTAACTGCAGGTCACTTCATGGGCAACAACACAGTGATTGATGTTTTGAGGAGAGAAGGGTACGAGGTAGAACACACTCCAGCTGGACAAGCCATCAACAAGTAATGCATATTTTACCTAGCTGAGCAGCCATTGGGGGGCTGGGTTTGTAAACAATATGAAGTAGGAATGGTAGCTGGAATTATAAGTAAGAGGAAGCTAGGGTTTTTCTCTCCTTCCCAGCAGTTTGCTTTTCTCTTCCATGAGCTAGTTTGGAAAGGGGATTTTATTTAGTTTTGTTTCGGGATTTTTTTTGGTTGTTTTGTTTGTTTTCTGGGTTTTTGTGTTGGGGTTGGGGCTCTTTGGTTGGTTGATTAATTGTTGTAGGATTTGCGATGTTCTTTTTGTTTGTTTGTTTGTTGGGGGTTTTGTGTTGTTTTTTGCTTTGTTGTTGTTGTTAATGTCAATGTGGAAATTTTTTTTCCACCTTTTTAAGTTTTTAACTCTTAAATTAACAGCTGCAGAGTATGCATGCTTGGTTCATTAGATCTGGATGCTGTCTTGTGCCATAAAGGCTCCTAGGTTTCTCTTTCCTCTTCTTTATATGTTTGACTGCCCTGCCTTTTGACAATCCCCTTCTTTTATACTGCTATTTTTCATTCTTTCTCTACTCTCTCCCAGCCTGGAATCTGATTGTGAGTATTTGCAAGCAGTCTTTATGACTGATTGCTCTCATGTCCCCTGTTTTCTTCAGCATTTTTAAGCTAAGGTATTTCTTGTACTAGTTCATCCTGCAGCTATCCTTTGGGATATACCCTTCCTGCTTCTTTTTATCTCTCACTGGATGCTTTTATCAACCTCTATGGTTTTAGTAACTCCAGAATGCCAGATTATCTCCTCCTCCACTCTCTACCAAGAATTAGATGTGCTTTGACTCACCTCTTCCTGGAATTCTTGCTACCAGTTTAGGGCCTGTAATCTTTGCTTTCCCCTTCTCCAGACTCTTACCAAACATGTAGCTGCCAGATATACTTACCCTTCACTCCTAAAAAAGCCACAAAGGAGAAAGTTGGTAACTGGTCCCAATTATGGTACTGTTTCACTTTTATCTTCTGTGCTGGGCATAGTGTCCCTGTTTACATCTCTGTCCCTCCTCCCCCACATTTCTGATATGGGACTGCCTTTTGATAGGATTTGTGCAGAGGTGAGTCTTGGTCTGTGTCAAGGGCTCTACAGGTGTGGTGCAAATTAATAACAGCTGTTTTTCTCATACTCTGCTTCATCTTTCTCTTTATACCACCTTTGCTGTTGTCTGAAAACATGATACTGAAATTCTGGCAGGTCCTATTTCTGCAATGATTCTTGACATGGACATACATCATTAACTCTACATGCACTGAAAAAAACTGTTCAAGACTTAGCCCATGATTATATGAATGCCAGCCCCTATCCCTGTTTCTACCAGTGGGCACGTGGTGTGACAAAGAGAAGCACCTGTGCTTAAGCACAAGACTTAATGATTCTGTGACACTGAAGTTGTGCTAGAAAATCCAGTGTATCAGTGTTTACAAGGATGATAAAAAAAACCACAACCAACCAAAAAAAACCCCAAACCCAAAATAGCCTGCACTGATATTTTCATGTTGTTTTTTAATTCTTAGCTTAGGCATTCCTAAAAACAGCTGCAGCAGCTTCTTAAAACTTAAAGAAAAATAATAGGTACTTGAGAATAAACAAGAACTGATACTGCTCTGTAAAGATGTAATGTAAGGGCAGACAACTGAATAAAGATTTTCACCTATCTGGAAGGTTGGTATCAAGGTTACTTGGAGTAGCTGGGCACCCAGTTCCATAATCACATCATGGGAGTTCATTATGCAGCCTCTTGTGCCTTTGAAAGCCCTGAGTTTGGCATTGTTTGCATCTTAAACCTCTTATTAGGACTATTGGACAGAACATCTTCCCTGGAGTCTTGATATTAAACATGATGTCACTTTGCTGTCAGCATTTCTGGATGACTGGGAAACAGAATTAAAAATATTAAATACGTTTTAAAAAAATATGGGTTCAAAGGAAAAGAGCATTTAAGGTGTGGGAAAGGACCTGTGACAAGAGTGTGTCAGAGTGTGTCAGAGTCCTAGGGCTTGGAAGGAAGATTTCACTTGATTGCTATCCTGGGCTTGTTCTAGGAGCAAATAGCAGAGCAGCCTCTGACAATAAAACCCAGCATTGACCACGTAAATGTGGAACTGCATCCAGCTATTGTCCTGTGTAGTGCTGCACACAGTCCAGTCAGTACCTGTGGACTATTTCACTGCTCATGATTGAGACGGGATAAAAAGGCAAGTGGTTGTACTGAGACAGAGAATTTAAATGACTGCTCTGGTGTCAGACACATTAGTTGAGAGGTCCTAAAATACAAGCAGGAGGAAGTCTGCAGTGATCTCCTTCCCCTCCAACATGACATTTCACTGTTGAAGCACAGTCTGCTGCTTCCTGTGCACTGGCTAAACAAAAAGTTCCTTGTGAGATATGTTGTAGATATCTGAGTGTAGGAACTAATAAGGATGCAGGGTAATCATGCTCATTTTCCTGTAGCAGGCAGGGCTGCCTGAGGTGTACTTTCCATCTGTAGAGCAAATGGGGTGGATGCCCCTAGTTGGAAACAGAAAGATTCCTTCTCCCTGGTGCCTCCCAGGCAGGGAAGGCAAAAGAGGTGCCCCAAACAGGCAGTATTGCAAAGGACAGTTTACAAATAGTATCAAAAGTTCAGTCAAGCTCCTTCTGACTCACTTGGGTCTTTAACTGTTGTTCCTGCTTTTAGAATGTAGTTATATATTGTAAAACATTCAACACAATCACAGCCACAATTAAGGTGCTTGCTGACTCTCCCTTAGCTGCTGTGATGGGAAATTGGCCTTGGGGATGAAGAAGGATGGGCTTTTGAATCTGTGTGCCTTTTCCAATGGTCTCTAGAAGAATTTCCTGCAGGAAGTGTTGTAAAGGAGGTTTGGTACACTGATGTGTCTGAGGCCACATCTATCAGAATAAATGTCTTGCCATGAAGGATGGAGGGCATCTGCTACCTGCAGCAGTGCTGAGCTCCAGCATGGTGTGGCTGTGGGCTCAGAAGGGAAGGCTGCAGGCAGCGTGGCACTCTAATCTACAGGTGTGGAGTGCTGCCCACTCTGTGACTTAGTTAAGGAACAAAAATAGTGAAAAGAAATGGTGGAAAAGGGAATCATGGGCAGAAGACCTTGAAACAGATTAAATGAGTTTGCTGGAGAGAGATAATGAGATATCATCACGCTGCAAGCTGGAGTTAAAGAGTGGATGATGTGAAGGAGCTGAGGAGGAGAGCTGAAGGGTGATGACAGTTCAGAGGTGATAAAGTATGACAATATGTGACACCACAATGATTTTGAACGAGATTGATAACCAGGGCCCATTCTGCAGCAGATTCTCTCATATAAATTTCAACATGTGATCACTGTGATTTTCCTTGCATAAAACAGATTATCTTTGTTTTCCATCTACTCTCTCAATGTTCTAGTCCACAACTTCATTTCCCCTTCTCAGGAACTACTCTCTATTTGCTATCAAATAAGTGTGCACACAGTGATGGGCTAGCTTGAAAACTGCACCCATGCTGAAATATGCCTCCTTCCAGAGGACCTCCTGTGAAAAAGGAACACAGCTCCGGGGAAGTTTCATTGATTAAAGGCAGGTTTCTGCTCCGTGGTCTGTGGTTTTCTGTTACTTTCCTGAATTTCAGCCCAATCCAGCCTGCACTTTTGTTACAGAAGACTGTTACATTTCTTCTCTTTATGAAGTAGCCATAAAGATCAGTCAGATATTCCTGCTAGGTTCTGTGTATACACAGAGTGGTTTGAGTTTGTGGTTTTGTCCAAGATGGTCATAAACAAGTAATGAGGGAAAATTGTTCCAAACAATGAGAAATGTGGGCCAGCAAAGCCATGAGTGATTAGGACACTGAAGACTGCCTGCCTTAGAGTATAGATGAGCTGTTGCTTGCTCTAAAAATAAAGAAACAGAGCTTCAGTAATCAGGATGAAGCTGATTGTTGTTGTTTTTTTTTTTAATTTATCATCTTTACAGGAAGCTGAGTAGTCACAGCCCTGAGAGCTTCTTCTGAGAGCTCAACTTGGGGTTTCCAGGATTTGTCTTGTAAGACAGTTTGAATGTGCACATAGTCTCAGTGACATATCTTGTTGGAGCTCTTTTGAAATTCCCCATAATGCTACCAGCCTAATACAGCACCTGGGTAGCTGGAAGGCTAAGGCTTGACTCCCACTCCCTCGTTACTTGTGTGCAAAGCTCAAGTCTTCTTATAAGAGAAATGCAATTTCTCAGTTTCCTTCCCTTCATGTAGACCTCCATACTTGCCTGTAAAACCCACTAACACCACCATTTCATTCTCCTTGGTGTGCTTTATCTGAGTGCCAGAACAGCGTTACACCCTTTTGCAGATCAACCCTAGAAGCCAATGCCAGGATGGTGTGCTGAGCTCTGGTCTCTTATGTGTCAGACATGTCTTCTGATGTTCTGTAAAGTCTGTGAAATCACTGCTTTGTACTATCCGCCTTCATCAAGAAGAAAATGAGAAGAGAGTGAACTTGGTGGTGCCAAAACTAATCTGCTTTCAGTTGATGCAGACTAGAAGGCCCAAAGGGTTCCTTAATGTTAAGGGAATGGATTCCCATGTTGAAGGACTTCAAAGATCTTCTAGTCCTAATCTCCCTGTCATGGGCAGGGACACCTCCCACTAGACCAGCTTGCTCAAGGTTTATGCAACCTGGGTTTGAAAAGTGCCAGGGTTGTGGCATCACAACTTCCCTGGGCAACCTCTTCCAGTATTTTACCACACTCACTGTAAAGAATTTCCTCTCAATACCTAGCCTGAATGCATCCCTTCTTCAGTTTGTGTCTGTTATCCCTGTCACTACAATTCCTGACAGAGTCCCTCTCCAGCTTCCCTTCGGATGCTGGCAAGTTGCCATGAGGTCTCTATGCAGCCTTCTCTTCTCCAGGATGAACAGACACATTCTGTCTTCCTCAGTCTGTCAGCACAGGGGAGGTGCTCCAATCCCCTTTATCAGTGTTGTAGCCTCGTCTGGACTTGCTTCAACAGTTCCATGTCCTTCTTCTGCTGAGGACCCCAGGGCTGGATGCAGGGTTCCAGGTGGGCTCTCAGCAGAGCAGAGGGGCAGAATCCCCTCCCTCCCCAGCTGCCCACGCTGCTCTGGATTCAGCCCAGGATCCCATTGCCTTTCTGGGCTGGGAGTGCCCACGGCTGGGTCATGTTAAGTTTTCCATCAGCCATCCCCCCTGAGTCCTCCTCCTCAGGGCTGCTGTCAGTCTCCACTCAGCCTGTAGCTGTGTCTGGGATTGCCACAGCCCAGGTAGAGACCCTGCAGTTTCCCTTGTTGAAATTCATGGGGTTTGCACAGAACCAGCCTCTCCAGCCTATCCAGGCCTCTGTAGATGGCACTGCTGCCTGCCATTGTGTAAGCTGTTCCACAGAGCTTGGTGTTGGTGCCCAACCTGCTGATGGTGCCCTTGATCCCACTGTACATGCCACTAACAAAGATCTTGAACAGCAGTGGTGCCATACTGACCCCAGAGTGAGACCACTCAGCCCTGGTTTTCATGTGGACAAGGAGCTGCTGACCACAATTGTTTGCGTGTGGCCATTCAGCCAGTTCTTTATCCACCAAGCAATCCATCCATCAAATCTATGTCTATCTAGTTTGATCGTGTGAGACACTGTCAAATGCTTTGCCTAAGTCCAGGCAGACAATGGCAGTTGCTCTGCCACATCCATCAATGCTGCAGCCCCATCAGAGAAGATAATCTAATTTAACCAGCATTATTTGCCCTTGGTAAAGCCATGTTGGCTGTTACCAATCACCTCTTTGTTTTCCATGTTTGTTTTAATTTTCAGGAGAATCTTTCAGGTGAGACTTCTACTTTCTCCTTTTAAAAAATGAGGGTTATATTTCCCTTTTTCTAGGTGTTGAGAATTTTACTTGAGTGCCCCAGGTTTTCAAAAATTATTAATAGTGGCTTAGCAACTTATCTGCCAGCTTCCTTAGGACCCACAGATGAATCTCATCAAACCCCATGCATTTATGCACATTCAGGCTTTTTAGATGGTCTCGGACCTGATTCTTCCCCACATTATGCTTAGAGCCTTCATACTCCCATTTGCCTTTCCTGACTTGGGCAGCTTGGCTGGAACAGTTGCCATTGAACACTGAGATACAGAGGTCATTGAGAATCTCATCCTTCTCTGGGTCCAGCAGGCAGCCAGGGTACTGTTAATGGCATGGTAAGCCTTTCCCTTCAAAGGTGGTAATTTTCAAGGTGTGTTTCTGTGGCCATGATCATAGCCTGTGGGCTAGCTCATTTCTTACCTTCTCCACCAGTGAAAGGTGCTGATCCAGACCTGGTTTCATCAGCTGGTGTGCTTTAGTTGTTTGGTTTGCCCCTTCCCCTTGTCCCCCAGGTTAGTTTGCTCTGGGCAGGAATGTTGAAAGGAATAATCTAGTCTGTGTTCTGCAGCACACCAGACTAGAGAAGTGTGGTTTGGCCCTGACTTAGATGTGATTGCATTTTTGTCTCTTTCCAGGTAGGCAAGCCTATTACCAAGAATTACTCCACCTTTATCCAGACTGCAGTCTTTCCTCTGACACAGACTGCCTCTTTTCCAAAGACTTTTTTTTTGCTAAAGAGCACTATTTTGATGATAAAATCATTATTGACTTAAGGAAGAGGGTGCAGGAATACACAGCAGAGAAATGAGCATCCAGGGGGAAACATCTATTTTATATGCGTCTTGATACAGGATTTTGCCTCAAAGCCCTTTTAAATGTTACCTGTGTTCTCTCTTTCTTCCAGCCGAAAATCTCCCAAATCCTTGTTAACCTTTTCATCATCACACAGTCCCTATGTCATGTCCCATGAGCTCCCACTGCACCCCCAGAAAGAGGAGGAAGAGGAGGAGGAAGGGTTCCTGCCTCACCTGCTATTCCCTGACAGCATTGATGTGCTCATGAAAGGGGACAGGAAGTACAAAAAGAAGAAGAAAAAGCAGCAGAAGAAGCAAAAACTGCGACAATTTAATGACCTCTGGGTTCGCCTCGAAGAAAGGTAGTTGATGGCTGGGGAGTGGGAGGACTTTAACTTAGATGGTTTAATACAGACCCTCAAACTTCCGTGGGGGTAGATATATCCTGTGGACAGGATTGGACCTTCTCCACTGCTGTGATTCTTCTGAAATATTTGCACGAGGTTTCTTGTGCTTTTAGTGGCAAAAGGAAGCTTTCATTTCTTTTCTTTGCATAGTTAGATTTCTGGAAAACTAAGCATAAAACAAGTGGAAATCTTGTCTAGATCATTCAGCATTTGAGTTTGAGGGATTGTGAGCATATGGCAGTCCTCTCTTTCATGGAAGGCTGGGTCCAGTGGTAGATGGTAGAGATCAAAGCCTTGGACTCCTAACCAAAAGCTGCTGCATATGAGGAAACTCTCATTCCTGGCATGTGTTCTCCTTGCACTTGGGCAATATTCATGCAGTATTTTCAGTCTCTGTACTATATCAGTCTGAAAAAGCATGACAGCCTAATGGATGGCAGAGTTTCTAAAAAAAAAAAAAAAATTAGTGTGTTGAGGGACAGACGTTTACACATATCCCTTACTTTTCATCCAGAAAAGCTTACTTACCTACCAGAACTACAGCAACCTGCAGAGGGGGGAAAAAAAATAAAAAAAAGGCAGTTTCTCTCATTTCCTGTACTTGGGCCTGTGACTGAACATATACCTTAATGTTTTCCTCCTGTCAGATAACACACATGCCCAAATCTGCTTTCTTTTGTACTTTGTGTGTCTATATCTCTGCCATACTCATCTTGGAGGCATTAAATTTTTGTGGTACCATAAACAACCAGACAGGTTGGGGTAATAGAGAAAAGTCTGACAATTCTTGCAATGAAACCTGTACATTATTTGGTTTTGCACCCCCTCTGGAGAATACTTCTTCCTGCTCCCCAGGTTACTGAGTACAGCAGGGTTCTCCTATGCCTTTTCTATCATGTCCCTGGATCTTAATTGTACAACTGCTATGAATGATACATGGCTCAGGCTGGCCACAAGAGACTGCAGCACCCGTTCTCTTTGAGGCATTCAGCCACTGTCAGATCTTTTAGACCAATTTCCCTTCCTTGCTCCTTCCTTCAGCCTTAGTATTAAGTGTTTGGGAGACAAATGCTCACGTGACATGTCCTCTGACAGGCCTACACACAGTTCAAGATTCACCAATATAACAAATCCTATACTGATTACACTTCATTTTGTCTCTTAGTGTACAATTTACTTTCTATTAATGTGGTTGATACTAGCTGATTGTGAATGGATTTTTGGAGTTTCTGTTGATAGTCTGTTTAGTTTAAATGCTAAGGAATGTCTTAATCTCCCACCATGCCTCCACAGTGCCATGTTCAGTGTTTCACAGGCACTTTCTTCCACAAAGCAAAGCAAGGCTTCAGGGAAGTCAGTGGGCAGTGACACCTGTGCACTTGCATTATCAAGGCTTCAGAAGAAGAGAAACAATGGGGAGATGTGCTACTGTGACCAAATTGAAGGCACATTAGGGCTGCATGCTAGATTTTAAGTACTGCCAGGCAAAAAAGTGTGAGACAAAAGCAAAGCAAACAATGGCAGCCTAGAATCTACTGCATAAACGCAGGAGTAGGAAGTGCTGCTTTTCTTTTCTTTTATTCTTTTTATATTTCATTTCTTCCCTTCCTATTTAAGTCATTCTTTGTGCTAGAAACTTACTATGGTGTTAGATGACAAACACTTTGTAGGGGCGACTCCTTAGCAGCAGAGAAGAGCTTAAATGTCTGGAGATGGAGAAGCTGCATGGCAGTGCTGGGAAAGACAAAGGGGATTGCTGTCCTCGTAGTGCCAAGGGGAGGCTGCTGCCCCTCAGGCAGGAGCCCCACCTGTGTGCTGGGCTTCTGCAAACCCAGGCTGTCTGGGGGCACTGTAGGCAGCCCCACCCTGCAGGATGTCCCTTCCCAGGGAAATCCAGCACCTCTGGGCTCCAGCTCGCCTGTGCAGGGCACATCTGACTGTGAGTCTTAGCCCTCTAAACATTCCTCAGGGCGTGCAGACACAGGTAAAGCTGTTGGGTTTCTTACCAATGGGCCACTCACAGCTTTCGCATTTACAAATGGGCTTGGTGACCTTAAAGGTCTTTTCCAACCTACATGATTTTGTGATTCCTCCTGTGAGAATGAAAATGTGAAAGGTGTAGCTCAAGTGATTTAATAGTGTTGTAGTGGGTTTGTCAGAATGGCCTTGGTTCGTGCCCCTGTGCGCATCAGCTGCTGGCTGTATTTCCTTGATGTGCTGCCAGCTGGCTTCTCTCTCTGGCTCTTGTTCAGATCTTCTGGGGAGCCCTCTGGGTAAGGAAGAGTGAAGTGTTTTTAAAAAGAATAGTAATTGCCTTTAATTTCCCAAAGCATTTTTGCTTAGTGGACTGAAATAAGACAAGAATGACATGCAGCAGCTGGGGACTGGGTGCAGAAGAAATTACTTGGTTTTTGTTTTTGCCAGGTGAACTTTCTTTTAGTTTTGTCCAGATTTGTCTTCAGGTTCTACACAGCACCAGGTGGTGTTGGGGGGTATGTTAGTCACACAGCTGTGGTGTCAAGCATTCCTTTCAGTTCATTGCCAAAGAGAACAGCAACCTGTGTAGTGTCTGACTTTTGGCCTGCTGTGGTGTGTGATCTCCCCCAGTTCAGGTCAGTTGGCATTAGCAGCCTGGAGCATACAAATTTCTCTCCTCCATCATGTATTGCCATCATGGGAGTGCAGCTCATGTATGCTCTAATTCTGTCCTTGTTCATCATGATGTCAGAGTACTCTCTACCACTGGGAGTTACTCTGGTATATGGTGATCTAGGATGTGTTTCTTCCTCTGCTTGAAGTATGTCATGTAAATCTTTGTAATTCCTGACCTATGGAAGAGATCGTAGGGTATAGAAAAGTGGGTCTGCACTAAGGTGCATGAGACATGGCTGAGGAAAATGTACTCAGAAAACAGGTGTCTCACTCCAGCTGTGCTCAGCAAGAGCTCCTGCAGTGGCACACTTCTGCAACAAAACTTGTTTTGTTCTTATCTATTTTAGCTGACAGGACCTAGGGATATGGTCATCTTACCCACCTGGCTGACTGTGTGGGAGCAATGAGCAGGCTGGGTAGACTTGAGACAGGGCCGGTATTTTGGTGCTGTCATCACCCTCCTCAGTCTCTTCACTGTTGCCCCTCAAGTCTGCTTCACAGTTTGGCTGGGTAGCACCTCATCCTTGTGGGCTGGTGTGGGAGCTGCCCACAGGTGTGAGGAAGGGACAGGACAGCACTCTGCCATTTCGGAGGCACAGACTCCGGGTCAGGGTGTTAACTTGTATGAGAGACCATTCGCATGGACCCAGAACACTGACAGTGGGTCACGGAGGCTGACCAGCTCCTGCTCTGTGGCTGTTGGGCAGCTGTGGGCTGGGCCAGGACTGATGTTCTTCTCTTGCCTTGCAGTGCTACCGATCCTCCTCCGCGGATCCGCATCATTAATGGCTACATCACGGTGGAGCCCCGGGGCCACGGGTGGTCCAGTCACACTCGTGCAGACACCAGCAGTGCTCATCAGCTTTCCCGTTCTCTCTTCCTTCCACTACTGACTTGGACTTTGCGTAAGATAATGCTTCACTGAAACACGGGAGGATCCAAGCTGCAAGACTCTTGCCTTAAAAATAAAAACAAAAAAAGGAACTTATGCAAAAAAGAAATAGAAGACTATGAGTGGGACACCTATTCTTAAATTGCCTCCTTTTCCTGAGTCCGGATCATTAACTCTATTAACTGGCTTGACTTTCCCAATACAGGAGAAGATATTTTAATGAAAGTGTATTTATCCTTCTCTTGCAGAAGAATGATTTCATGTTATCCCATAATGCTTTGGGGAGATTATAATGCCGCTATAACATAGCTGTTGTTTAGCTGTTTGAGCCCAACTAAAGTGCATATTTTTCACCTTCAGTGCCTTGTAGAAAGATTTACACACCACTGACTTGTTTATTAGAACAGAATATTTTTTATCATCTGAGCACAGCTGTGAAAAACAGCTGGTATTTTATGTCTCTACTGGTAATGCTTTTAATTCTTGCTTGTTAAGGCTCCAGATAACATATAAAGGTTCATAGCAACACCTACAGTAGAATAAAACAGTGAACACTTGTGAAGAGAATATGTCTGCTGTCTGTTTGGTGCTATTTAAGGTGGGTCCCCTGAACAGAGTGGCCAGAGGTCTCATAAGTACAAACTAATATTACATTTAAGAAAAAAACAATGCTGTGGAAACTCCACAAATCATAATGCTGGAGTCTTCCAAAACAAGTTCTCAAGAGGTGATTTGCACAATTAAGGCTTAATTATAGAAAATCCTTTCAAGTTTTTTACTGAGTTCATTGCTCAGACTTTCCAAATTGTTTTAAGTCCTTTGCTGTCTGTGTGAAGTAGATGTGTTGTTGACTGTTGAATGTAAAGAAGCTTGGAAGTGGTGATGGATTTTCTGTACTTGTACAGGACATTCTCTTTGTGAGCAATATTTCACCCCCATCTCTTAGTAAGGTTTCATTGCCTGGGAAGATCTAAGTTTCACCCATGGGTGAACTTAGAGCCACTGTGTGGAGTAACTTTTAACTTAGTAACTTGGAAAGATAGTAATCATCTGCCCCAGTGAAACAATAAACCTTCAGGTTTCCTTCCCTATGCCCTTACACATACTTCACTGCTTTTTCCATTGCCTGTAAAAAGTAGTTCTTTTTCACAGCCTTCTATAGAATGTCAGAAGAGGAACACCAAAGATTCCAGCTTTCCTAACAGGCTTTGCATCTCTTGATCTCAAATTTCAATCCATTTCCATGAGGGCTGAACCTTGTGCACAGGCTCTGTTTCCTCCATTTGCTGAGGAAAACAAGGAAAGGAGAGGCTAAGTGTCACAGTTAGCAGCAGCATTATGGGGAATTAAATGAATCAGCACCATCTCATTGTCTATTTCTTCTTACACACAAGACTTTGAGTACCTGAATGCATTCTTGGCTTCCTTGGCTTTCACAGGCTCCCCTGTCTCTCTCTCTCTCTGGTTGGTCTCTCACTGGTCATAGACCTGTTGGGGCTGGAGCTTATTTTCCTTGTGCTGAATGTGACCTGAAGGGAGCAGATTGTATGAGGTGTAGGTTACTTACAAAAATGCACTTCGGGCCTTACAAACTGGGCACGGAGCATCATAGGATGGTTTGGGTTGGTTTGGTTTAGTTTGGAAGGGACCTTAGGAGTTCATCTCATTCCTGTGGCACAAAAAGCACTGCAAGCTCTAGGAGAAAGTGGTTGGAGAATAGTTTTCATTTCTTTTCTCCCTTACAAGGCTGCTGTAAAACTGCCCCAGGCTGCCTTTTCTCTTTGTTTTCTCCTCCATGGTGGCTCCTGAGCTTCATCTCTGTGGGGGAAACTGGCTTGAGTGAAACAGCCATCAATGTTTTTCTTAGGTTGGCCTGAGGAAAGAGTGGTTATAAAATGCTCTGAAATAATAGAGACCTGAAGTAACACTGTGGATAATTCAGTTCTGGTGATGTAACTCATTTTGTAGCCTGTTTCTAAGTGCCTGACTGTCAGAGAAACAGAAACGTACTTAAACTGTGATGGATAGTGTGCCTACAGAGGCTGCATCCTGGGAGTCTTTCTGCAAAGTAATCGAATAAAGATGTTTTTGAGGGTCTCACAGACTTGGGTTGATATCTGGGAACTAAACTAGTGGTTCCTTCCAGACCAGGCCTGTCACTGCTGAGTGTCTTCTCTGTTCCCCCAGCCCAGTAGCACTGGGTAGTACCAGCAGGAGATCAGAGGTCCAGTCTTCCACACGTGGAGACCCAGTGGAGGAGCTGCTTCTGGAGTCCCAAGAGAAAATGGAGCAGAGGTTTTTTGCTCTAAGGTAGCTCTGAGATTAAGATGTTGACTAAGACATGTTTTCAGTTCTCTGCTAGAGGGGATTTGGAACCAGAGCTCCTCCTCGTGGCCTCTTACCTGCTGCTGAAAAGTTGGTTAGGGAGACATCGTCTGTATGGAGGTGGCCTTTTCTAAAAAAATGGTAGTAATCAGATATTTGGATTATGTTCAGATTAGCAGTAGAATAAAATAAGACACTGTCTTTTCAAGTTGCATTGCAGCAGATATACAGCTGCATGCAGTCACACATTATATTATTGTGATTTTCCACCTGGCTTTTTGGGTCATCCTCGGAAATGCATTTCATGTGCTGATTTTAACGTAGTGGAATAAGCATAAACTCACCTGGCCCATCCCAGAGCTCGGTAGAAGGCAAGTCTGTTCTCTGATACCTTCCAGTGGTGGGTTTGGACCTCAGTTGCATGTGGAAGGCACATGAAGTTTTGTGCTGGACTTTTGCAGCCAACTGGATCGTTATTTCAGTACATCTTCAAGGATATAAAATCACACCTAAGTGGATTAAATGGACAAAGGCCATTAAAAGTACTGGAGCTGAGATGCTATAAGCAACAAGAATCTTGAATATCAGTCTCCTGCCCTGGAATGGAAGGCAAAAAGATGTGCAACACAAGTACAGCAGCCCCCTCTCTGTCTTGGGAACTTAATGTTTCCAAGCACTTTGCTCCTGTGGAAGCACATCAGCCATGCTGGGAACTTCATCACTGCACAGACATCCCACACCCGAGCTCCTGTGCATGTACACAGGCTGCTTTTCCCACAACACGAGTGCCAGCTTCTTAAATGCCACACAGTGCTACTTGGTTTTTTTGCAGTTCTGTTAGCTTGCACTGCTACCTATGGAACTAGAATGTATTAATCAAAATGCTACTTGGCAAAGGAACATATTCTCTAGAAGAATTCTCTAGAAGAGAATATGTTGGGACCAGACAAGAAAATACTGAGCCTTTGCAATAGAAATCACCAAACATTGCCTAGGATGCATTCATATTTTGCAAAAGGATCATGAGCTGGCAGAAGATCCTCTTCAAATTTGTTCAAGCTTTTTCAAGCTTGAGGCCTAAATTGTCTGGATGTGTGGAAGCTTACAAACACTAAAAGTACTATGCCTAGCAGAATTCACTGCATTTTTTATTTATTTATTTTTGTGGGTATACTTGTGCATTGTCTGCTTGGGAGGTAAAGCTGTAATATTGGAGTTGTTTTCCATGGTAAAACTCATATTTGAGGAAAATCAGTTGTGTTTCAGAATTCTGAAAACACCTTTGTTTTTAAGCCTAAGAACTGAATAGCTATGAAGGAAAGAAGGCAAGTAGAGAAGTTTGAAGAAGAGCTGGCAAATACTGTCTCAACAGTTCATCACCTAGTCAGCAGGAATGAAAACTGATAATCTAAAAAGTGTTTAGGTGTACCACTGTGAATAAATATACAATAAATTGCCCAGGAATTAAGATGTCAGTGATGAAATACAGTACAGAAATTGGTTTACAGCCTGAAAATAGAAAAAAAAACAAACAAACAAAAACAAACAAACAAAAAACAACCTTTCTAAAATTTCAGTGGCAGATGCTAAAAAGAAGCTGAATATTCTTCAAATGCCCAGTGCTTTATTGGATTTATCTGTTTAGTCTAGTCTGCTTTCTCTACTAATGTGTTCAAGCTTTACATGGAATTTCTTGTGCCTGAATTTCATTAAAACTCAAATTTGTTTTAAAAGTTCTTCATGTTTGCAATTTGGCAACTGCATTTCTTAATGCAGTTCTTAGTTCTGATTTTTTTTTTTTTAATGCAGACTAAGTGTTCTGTACAACTGGAGGTGTTTATGTCTGTTCTGTATGTGGTAAAATGTAACGCACTAGAGGTCTCTGTAGCACCTCTGCTTTGCTGCACACAATCATCTTGTACTGGCATGGCCCACGCCTCTGTCTATCCACCACTCCCACCTGCAAAAGGAACCTGAATCCTTTTGCACGCCTCACGAGTTTCCTGCTCACCATTCCGTACAGTTAACAGATCCAGAACTCACAGGCTCATCTCACAGGTCCCACACAATCACGGGTCCCCTCAAGGTACCAGCACTGCTCCTCTGCCTACTTGCCACCTCTGCTCCAACCTGGCTCCTTCTGCTTGCTGACAGGTACAGCCTGAGGTTTGCCAGGGATGTGCACCCCACACCTGCACACAGTGGGTTGGCAGAGGATACAGAGCCTCTTCTGCCTCATGGCAAATGGTGCCACGCACATGCACCTGTGCCTTGAGGTCTCAGTCCATCTGCTGGAGCTCAGTCCCTCACCTGCTCTGTTCTCCCTCACAGTTGCTGTTTTTCAGGATGCTCACTGTTCTTGTCATGGTGGCAGAGACCACCACCCACTGTATTTAATGAAAGATTAAATAAAGAAAATAGGAACAACTTAATTGATCAGGCACAGGGTGTGTTCAGACACGTGTAGTGACCAGAAAATCAGTCCATTTTATACCACTTCCCATCTACTCCCTTTCCTAGTTTCTCCCCAGTCGCCTTTTGTAGCAGCTACAGGGCCTGCAAGGCCTCTCTGGCAGTCACTTGCCTAAACAAGTGACTGACAGAACAAGAGGACACAGTCTCAAGCTAGGGAAGGTGTAGGTTGGACATTATGAAAAAAAATTTTCACTGAAAGAATAATAAATCACTGGAATTGTCTTCCTAAAAAGGTGGAAGAGTCACCATTTCTGGATGTGTTTGGACATGGCACTTGGTGCTATAGACTAGTTGAGGTGTTAGGGCATATGTTGGATGATCTTAGAGATCTCTTCCAACCTCATTATTCTGTGATCCTGTGATTCTGTAAAATAAATAAATGCCTAGTCATGATGACTGGACCAAAGAAGTCCCTCTTCCGCATTCGGACCCTCATTATCTCTCTGTAAGACCAGAGGTCACATTCGCCTCAACCCTTACTATTGGACCATTTCCCAAAACCCCTATACCCTTTATAAACCCCCAGTTTCTACCCAGAACTCCAGGCCATAATACCCTTTCACTAAACATTTTTGTTTAAATTTTCCTTAGTCACTACACCTCTCCCCTTGAACACCTCAAATCCCCACAATCCTCTTTTCCCCACTTTTCTTATGAAGGTGGCCATCTCCAAAGCTGACCTGTGAGTTTCTTTCAATCATTCATCAATTAGTAACTAGAAACTTTTAATTCTTGGCATCATCTCTCTTATCTGTTGTCTATCATGTTTGTATTTTTGTGTTCTTCCTTATCACTTCCCCTCTAATTTATTTTCCCTTTTTCACTGACTAGGTCCTTGATTAAGCTTAATTGGACAGATGCTCTTACCTTCACATACCCACAGCACAAGATATTTTCCCAGTAGAATGACAAAAAGACAAGTGTTTTTTTATTGTTGGATTTGAGTCAGGAAGAGTACGGGCCAGGACAAAAAGAGTATCAAACTCACCTTAAAGCTTCCTTTGCTGAAACCAGCTTTGTGTTGCTAAACCCAAGACGTGTAACTGTATTCTTGTCTTTGAAAGTCCAGCATGGAAAGTAAAACTGCAGGTGATGCAGTTAAGAGGGCTAGCATGATACCTGGATCTAATAGCTTCAGTAGCCACCAGCACCTTGCATTGAGCCCAGTGGAAGCAAAGGAAAGCATCTTTTTTTTTTTTTTTCAGCTTTCTTGTGACTTGTGAATGATCTATAGCTTGCAGGAAGAATGGCTGCTGGATGACTTCCAGAGCAGACACGGGGATACCCTGTGGATTAGAAACTTGTTTGTCTAAAACACATCCCTTCTGAATGGACACCGTACCTTTAACCTGCTTTTTCAAGGTCCAAACCATTTATTACTAAGTTTAAAATAGAGACCAACAGAATATTCCACTTAGAGCAGCCAGGCATTGAGAAAAGGGAAGTAAATACATTATGTATCCCTTTTGTGGTAATACCTCTCTGATCTCTGGGTTACATCCTCTTGATCTGACCAAGAGTTTTCAAGGAAACTCTTGCATAGTCATTGATTGTCTGTAATCCAGATGTTGAACCATTCACAGAGGTGCCTAAATGTGCAGTATGCCTCAGCAAACACTAGATGCTGCCCATGTACTTCAGAAGCTGATACTCATCATGCAAAAAGAAAAAGGCTTGAAGCTTCTAGGAAAACTACCCTAGGTTCATAGCTATGGGTTTCCTGTTGCAGAATTATTTCAGTCAGCAGAACAAATATATTTCCACCTCACTTTAAGTGGTGGTTTGTCTTCTTATTCTTCTCACCATTGTTCATATCTGGCCAGTCCTCTTTGAATGGTGATTTGAAAGGAAACTCTTACCTGCCTTCTTAACATCTCCATTGTTTTTGTTTTGGTTTTTTTTGTTTTTTTTTTTAACCTCTGTGTGAAGCAGTGCTACCCAGGATGGAAATATACACACTGTAAGTGGATGTGGCAAAGTTGTTACTAAACCTCCAGTACATCCTCACTGTTTTCTACCTTTGTACTCTGAGTATTGTTCTGTTTGTCATCTTGCTCTCTCTTGAAACAAAAGAACAGATGTGGTTAAAACCCTGAAGTGGGAAATTGGAGTGCTTTGATCACATCCCTGCCCAACCAGGCATCATTTACCTGTTTTAGATTAGTAGTTTTGCTCTATTTGGGTTTGCTGTCTCTTTTCTTAAGAAGGGGCCTAGGGATGCTTCCTCCCCACATAGAGGTGTTACATTCTTAAATATATATATATCTAAGTGCTTGAGTGAGGCAGTTAAAGCTGTACCTGTATGAAAGATGAGAAGTCTAATCACAATATTCAGCTCTCTAGAGTGTCATGTATTTGGAGGAATTAATGGTCAGTGTATGTAGAGTCCTGGCAGCCTATTCCTCTGAACTCTGGCCAGACCACTGACTCTTGTTATTTTGAAGAATACCTTGAAGTCTCTGCCATATGCAAATCCTTTGAAGTGCTTTAATCATGACTCTTTCAGAGAAAATAAAGCCAGAGGAGCCCTGAATTCCATCCAGTGACCACAAGTAAACATCAGGCTGGCTGTACATATATCAACCTGCTGTAGGAGACCCTGTGCTATTTCTGTCTCTTTATCTGTGAGACAAAGGCACTTCTGCACCCAGTCCTACTGCCTTTCTTGAAGAAAATCCCTTCCTTCCTGGTGTGCTGACAAAAAGTATCATCTGTGTTTCCTTGGTTTTACTGTTCTTCTTCTTGGGATTTATATCACTTTTGGTTTTTATATTAGTTATTCTCCCAATGAGGTCAATGTGCTGCATCTTGATTCTCAACATCATACAACATTTCAAACACAGAATGAATGTCTGGATGATAAATCCATGTACTCTGTCAGACATGCTCAAGGCGTGAATGTCTGGCAATTAACAAGTAAAACAGATCTACCTAGTGCACGTCCTCCTTACTATTTTGATTCATCTTGCAGACAGAAAGAGATCCTTAGCAAGACAAACTCAATGACCCATTTGTCAAGGATCTCTGACTTTATAGAGAAATCTCACCAGGTCATTTTCTTTCTCTGGATTGGTCTCTGAGTGGTTTCTCTGTAGTAAGACTGAATTGGAAAAATCTACAGCACAGACTTCATCTGTTTGAAGAGAGAAAGTAGAAGATTTGACATTTAATTGCTGTAAAGTTAGTCAGCAGGAGTGTTTGAATGTGGATTTGTGGACTTGTCCTGGCAGGCAGCTGAACCAGATAGCCACTTGCTCAGTCCCCCACCATGGCATGGGGAAAAAGTTGGAAAGGTAAAAGTGACAAAACTTGTGGGTTGAGACAAAGACAGTTTGATAGATAAAGCAAAAACTGTGTGTGCAAACAAAGCTTCAGCAGGCAGATGTTCAATTGTCTCTCAGAAAGCAGGGTTTCATCGCAAGGAATGGTTGCTTGGGAAGACAAATACCATAACTCCAAATGCCCATACCCCTTCTCCTTCTTTTTTCCCCTCATCTTTATATGCTGATTATGATGCCATACAAAATGGAATATTGTTTTGGTCAGTTACGGTCAGATGTCCAGCTGTGTCTCTTCCCAACCTTTTGTGCACTCCCCTCCTGCTCACCAGCCAAGCACCATGAGAAACAGAAAAGGACTTATGTGGTACAAGCACTGTTCAGCAGTATCTCAAACACATGGATTTAGATCACTCTATTTCAGCACCAATTCAAAACATAGAACCGTACAAGATACTATGTAGAAAATTAACATTATTGAGCAAAATCCAGTACAGCTATGGAGGAAGATATTTTTATACATGCATTTAAAGTCTTGTATTTGAAGTTGACAAAACTTTATTCTTTTTCTCTAACAGATAATATATGTTTCATTTGTGAGTAATGATGTCTAAGACACTCTCTCTCCCTGATGTCTAATCCTTCTGTTAGAGTGAGCAGCACATTTGACAGATACTCAAATGAGGAGCTATTTAGTGCTATCAATAATATCAGCAGTCCAGGAGAAAATCTGTGTGTTTCCCAAACATACAAACCCAAGTGCCTTGAGATTTGTGTATAACACAGAACTACAAGACAGAGCAAGGAGGGGACTGCAAGTTGAAAATGTTGAAATGAATGTTGAAAGATTTAATAATGCTTTAAATATCTGCATTTGAATCTTCTTTATTTGTAGACTTAATAATTTAGGGCAAAATTTGTCTGAATGGTTCTTTCAGAACTGTGATAGTGACTCACTTGAGGATGTTTCTATCATGGTCTGAGTAAGGATGACCTGGTGCCACCTACTGGGAATTTACCTCTACTTGCTAACATAGGTTAGGTGATTAAAGGGGCTGGAACATCTCTCTAATGAGGAAAGGCTGAGAAAGCTGGGCTTGTTCAGCCTCCAGAAGAAATGACCATGAAGGGACTTCACCAATGTCTATAAATATCTTAGGGGAGGGTGTCAGGCAGACAGGCAGAAACTGATGCACAGGAAGCTCCACCTGAATTGAGGAAAAACTTCATTATTGTGCAGTTGACTGTGCATGAAACAGATTGCCCAGAGAAGGTACAGAGTGTCCCTCACTGCAGATACTCAAGAACCACCTGATTGCAACCCTTTGCCAAGTGCTCTGGGATGACCATGCTTGAGCAAGGAGGTCAGACCAGGTGATCCACAGTGGTCCCTTCTAACCTGAACTGTTCTGTGATTCTCTTCACAGTTACAGTGTTCAGAAATGGAGATCTCAGTTCCTGAAGCAGTAGTCTCTGGACTACAGGCCTGTACTGAGCATGTTATTTTTCTTGGGAAATTTATAATGACTGATTAAATGTATCTCAAATCTGTAGTTTTATAGAACCCTTCAGGGTCTGTTTCTTTTTTCTGACAAGTTAAGCTTTTTGTATTGAGGAGTTGAGGAGTGGGTAGAGAAGCCTACTCAGAAATTTGCAGCACCTGCCTGTATATAGGGTACTGAAGTGAAAACATCATCAAAGTGTTGTGTAGGAAGTAGAAAGGACAGAGAACAGACTGTTCTGCTCTTAGCAGCTCTGTGTGGTGCAGGAACCTGGAAAACTTCAGCAACTAGTCCCAAAACTGCTTTTATGGTAAGGACAATGAATGCTCAGAGGCATAGGACAGACCTGGGTTTGTAAAATTTCTCAGTTATCAATAATTCTTGGCTTTGGCACTTTTCTAAGATAGATGTAGTTTTTGTACCATCTTACAGATTTTTCTTCCATAAACTTGTTCCATCTCCCTTTAGACCCTTCTAATGGTATTTGCAGTATGTTTCATCAAGTGTTTCCATGGATGTACTTGTTCCTATATGAAGAACTACATCCCTATTCATTTTTAACCTGACTCTTGGTAACTTTATATGTCCTTGAAATAGCTGACCTGTTTTCAAATGAAAATGTCCACAACTAGTATCACCCTGGGCAAAGACATAAAGTAGGGTATGCTCTGACAGGAATATACTATATTAGCTCTGGAAACATTTGAACACAAGCTCCTTCATCCTAGTCTAAAAACTACATATTTCTAAAAATTTAGCTTTATCTTGGTAAATTGAATTTATTGGCTGGCAGCGGGTAGCTAGCACTGCTTGATCAAAATATGTAGCACAAACTCTGTGACACGTGTCTTTGTCATATTGGAGAAGGTTACATGGCAGCCTGGAGGAACCTGGAGGTTCCCAGCTCAGACAGCTGGAGAAGGTAATTGGATGTCACTGGCACAAAGCTCTGGCATTTTCTGTTAGTTATATTAGAGTTTTGGTATCACAGCTACCTTGTTGTACTATTGCTTTCACAGTACAAGCTGTCTGTTGGCATCCAGAGACCTTGTAAAAGATTTGTTGGAAGAGATCTGCCTACACCTTGTGGAGAACCCCCACAGGGCTGTGGATGCCTGGAAAAGTCTGTGGAAGCCCACACTAAAGCAGGCATGGAGAGAAGAACCCATGCTGGAGCAGGTTTGCTGGTGGACTTGTGACCCCGTGAGGGACTCACCCTGGAGCAGCCTTTGCCTGAAGGAGCGCACCACAGGGAACAGACCAGCATTGGAAAAGTTTGTAAAGAACTACAGCCTTTGGGAAGGAACCTTCATCAGAGAAGTCCGTGGAATATCTCCCATGGGATGCACTCTATGCTGAAGCAGGTGAAGAGTGTGAGGAGTTCTTCCCCGAGGAGGAAGGAGCAGCAGAAACAACATGTGATGAAGAGATCACAACTCCTATTCCCTCTTCCTCTGCACCACTGGGGAGGTGTGGAGGAGCTGGAGAATTTGTGAGTAAAGCTGGGGCTGGGGAAAAGGCGAAGATGAGGTGAATGTGTTTTAAGATTTAGGTGTTATTTCTCATTACCCTACTCTGATTTAATTGCTAGTATATTAAGCTTATTTTCCCAAGTTAAGTCTGTTCCTTCCATGATGGTAATTACTGAGAGATCTCTCCCTGTCCTTATCTCAACCCATGAGCCTTTGGCTATATATTTTTCCCTTGTCCCATAGAGGAGTGGAAGTGATAGAGCAGCTTTGGTGGACATCTGGCATCCTGCCAGAGTCAACCCACCACAAGCTGGCAGTAAGGTTTTAAAAAGGTAGGTCTACAGCAACTCTTCAAATATTTGACCTTCTTTTTCAGGAAAATCAGAACTACCTAATGTTCTGTGTTGCATTAAACACTATCACATAAATGCTTTAAAAATAAACTCTTCCTCTAGTTGCATTTACTCTACTGAAACTCAGATTTTTCCTCCCTTAGCTGGTCTTCCAAGAAGAGCTAGATAATAATAAACCTGAGATGTGGTTAATGCCACTAATGCCCAACACTGCTCAAAAACATAATTGCAAGTTTCAGGTAGGCCACACCTATGGAGATGTAATTACATACAAGCTGTTCTAGGGAAGAGCTGGTAAAATTATGTGTGTGAAAAAAGTTTAAAAGTGCTCAGATGTTCAAAGTTATTCGTTCTTGTATAGCTCTGCATAGTATTTAATTCCTAATAAGGAAGGCATTACAGAACTATCCTCTGAGTAGTAACAGACTCTGGTTTTCTTCAATTTCTTATAGTGGTTATAGACTTCCTAGGACTGTATTTAAATGTGTAGGTTTTACTTTTCTGTGCTTTGAAGCAATCAAATAAATTAAAATTAAAAACAGCTTTGTTTTACTATTCTTTGGAAATTTCACTAAAATAATCTGAAATTAGTAAGTTTTATTGTTTAGTCATGAACTAAACAAATGTTTCTTTCTCCCTGCATCTGTTGAAACTTGGATAATCCTAAGAAGGCTGTATTATACACTCTGTAAGAAAATAGCCTTACAATGTATTTCTTAATTTCAACAGGTGTACTGGATGCATTAATTCCTAGTAATCTTCCAAAGTTACACACAGATATTCCTAAATTAAACAGACCTGATAAATTTTGGCAGGCATGTCGGAGATATTGTTACTGGGGTGTTGGCCAAAGAGGTACAGAGTTTATTCAGGTACAAACCTGCTCAAGACAACAGTGTATTTCATTTCTGTAGGTGCCAAATCTGCCAACAATTTTGAATGGAAAAAATAGGGACATTACTAGTGGGACTTGTGTCTGAATAACCAGGCCATGGGAATGGGTTTATCCCATCATACATTTGTTTATGATTACCTGGGTGCTTGTCCAAGTTTGGTTATAACCTCAAAAATTATATGGATTTTGTTATATTTTTTGTTGTTCAGTTAATGCACTGTTGGATTTTTATTGGATGCAGCTGTAGAAAGCTTCTGTTTATAGTTTTTAACCACTTGTATCCATTTAGGTTGATAGTTCGTACCCATGAGTATGACATTGACTTGCAGCATGAACAAAAAGGGGATTTGTGCAGAGTAATCAATGATTGTCAGCTTGCAACTACTAACTTTTGTAAATAACTCTAAATAGATAATTTAAAACATTCTAATTCTACACAGAGATTTGTCTTCATCCAGACTTCAATACCTGCATCATTGTCATCATTCAGATGAACAGTTTGAAGCACCTTCAGCTTATGACTCGATTCAGATTGAACTTGCCAAACTGTAAAACATAGTCTCACATATTAGTAAGAAACATCACACTTGTACATACAGTCATTTACACTCAGGCTTAGGATGTTTTTGGGTGTAGAACTCTTCTTACATCTATCTTTACTCTGTGCCTCTGTGAATACCTATGCATTCTGTTCCCATGGTTTGCCATGCTTAACACTTTAACTCCCTATTGTGGAAATAATTCTCACTGATGCTGAGGTCAGTGCAATTCTTAACCTCTTCAACCACACAAAAGGATAGAAATAGTGATTGTACTCAACTTTTTTGGCATCACTTAACGGACAAATTGGGACCTATTTAAGTGTAATGCATTTTTGTTGGTCTGTTTAATATTTTCCCAGAAAATGGCAGTAGACTGCATAGACTGCAAACACACACACCTGTCCATAGGCTTCACAAATTTGCCACTCTCTCATAAAATTAGTCTATTCTTTAAAAGAATTTTGTGACAATGGAAATAGGGGCATTCACTCAGCACAGTAACTTTGTTCTGTATATAATCCATCTGATATATTAACTGTGATGATAAAGTATCTATCCATAAAACTTTCCTCCCTGCTACTCCATGTGCAGTAGTTATTCTCAGGAGCAACTTCTGTGTCTAGACCTCAAGTTGTTATTATCAGCCTTTAATTGCATGACAATGTAACTTTTTACCGTGGCATCCTGGCTGTGAATGGCTGCTGGATTCTTGAAAGTCTGTAAAAAGCAATCTTTTGTTTTGGCCATTCTGGTTACTTCTGTTTCTTCTGAAACTGAATGGGCTCCTACTGTAAAACAATTAAAATGCCTAACACTAGAGTTTCTAAAAAGCCATGAATATGTCTCTTCTCATATGAAATTATGCTTATTCAATGATCTGGCTCAGTCTGGGACATAGTGCTGCATTGATGAATTTATTAATATTGATATTGAAATTATATCTCTGGTTTTGCAGTAGGTAATTGCTTTCAGGGAAGATAAAGTTAGAAATATGGATTCTTTTGTGCTTATGTACCTGATAAATTTATGTAATATAACTTTATGTCCTATAAATTTATGTCATATTTAGAATCATACTATCATAGAGTATCCTGAGGTGGAAGGGAAGCACAAGGATTATTGAGTTCAACTCAAACCCTGTGCAGGACACCCCAGGAGTCACATCATGTGTCCCAGAGCATTGCCCAAATGCTTCTTGAACTAGACAGGCTGGGTGCTGTGACTACTTCTTTGGGGATCCTGTTCCAGTGCCCAGCCACCCTCTGGGCAAAGAACCTTTTCTCAGTCTCCAAGCCAAACCTCCCCAGATACAATTTCAGACCATTCCCTTGGATTCTGTCACTGGTCAGCAGGGAGAAGAGATCAGTGGCTGCCCATCCTCTTCCCCTCACAAGGAATTTGTAACTGCAGTGAGCTCTCCCCTCAGTCTCCTCCAAGCTGAGCAGACCAAGGGACCTCAGCCACTCCTTGTACAGCTTCCCCTCAAGTCCCTTCACCATTTCTGTAGCCCCCCTTTGGACACTCCCTAATGGCTCGGTGTCTTTCTTACATTGTGGCACCCAAAATTGCCCCTAGGACTTGAGATGAGGCAGCCCCAGTGCAGAGCAGGGCAGGACAATCCCCTCCCTTGTCCTGCTCTGATGCTGTGCCTGATGCACCCCAGGACAGAGCTGGTCCTCCTGGCACCCAGGGCACTGCTGGCTGACATCCAATTTGACCTCAACCCTCCCTCAGATTCCTTTCTGCAGTACTGCTCTCCAGTACCTGGCTGTACATCCAAAATTGCTCCATTTTAGGTACAGAATCTGGTTCTTTCTCCGGTTAAACTTCATATTGCTGATGATTGCACAGCCCTGTAAATATGTCCAGGCCTCCCTTTGGGCTCTCTCTGCTTTTGAGGGAGTCAACAGTTTCTCCCAATTTAGTAGCATCAGCAGACTTAGTATAATTTCCAGACCTTTTTCAAACGGTACTCTGCAGAAAAATACTGTACAAAACACTTCTTAACCAGTATTTATTCCTCACTCAAAAATACATACCATATTCTGCCTGCTTTTGCTTTGTGTTTTTCATGGTCAGTGGGTGGAAACTAAACTGATTACTACTTACATGATTTTGTTTTATTTGTAAGACAACTCTTTGAAGTAAGCCATGATGCCAAAATGAAGAAACCCAGTGACTCTATGAACTGAAATTCGCGGGAGTCAAATTTTAATAATTTAAAATGCAGAAATAAAAAGAAGAGTATTATTTTTTTTACTGAAATACCATATCTCAGATATCTATAATCTTTGTAACGCTTCTGTTATTTTTTTTAAGCCTCACAACCTTATGCTTTATTTGCTGTATGTTGTATATTCACTTTCACTTATACAGCTCTCAGTTTAAAAAGCCATAGTGTGTGTCAACTTTTGTAACTTCCTGTTTCACAAATTGAGTGATCAATTAAAATGTAGAGCAGTAGCATATCAGGGTACTGCTCTGCTCATCATGGAATTTTTCTTTGTGCACTGGTGCGCAATCACTTGATTCCACCAAATGATTCTGTGATTCTCCAGTGGTGAGCCTTCTTTATCCATGTAGTCCACCACACAGAGGTGGAATGTTTCTTCCTGGTGTTAATTACAGAGTCGTTCATCTGTTGAGTATCTGTGTTTGGTGAAAACTTGCAGTTGGTTGGAGAGGTATAGCAAAAAGTACATATTTATATACACTGTGGAGTCTTTCAAAATTACCAGACATTGATTCTTAAAACATTAATTAGCAATCTTACAAGCTGAAGAAAAGATAGTTTTCTGTGTTCTGTAGTCTGTATTTCTGGATAGTAAAAATAGGGAGAACAGAATAAGAAAACTGTGACAGCATTGACATCAGGAGTTTGCATCTGTTCATGACTCTTAGAAAAGCATAACTTCATGGCATAGGAAATTCAGTGTTGGCATATGCAAAGCAGTGCTTTCATGGCTAATGATTATCTCTGTGAATTTTACTTTACTATTACTGTTTTTACATATATTACTTACTTATATTCGTCTGACTGTTTAAGATAAAGGCCTGGGCAGCCTGTGCCCAAAGATGATTTCAGGATACATGAAAAGTAAAAAAACTGTGAAGTAGAAATAGAAACCAAACTCAATTTAGTTTTAAGAACAAAATACACCTGGACCAAGTTACTCTATACACCTCTCTCAGCTTCGTTTATAGAAACATAAGATTTTAAAAGACCTCTAAGATCATCAAATCCATCTATTAACCCAGCATTGCCACGTTCACTACTCATCCATGTCCTTAGGCACCATGTCTAAAATGCCTCCAGGGATGATGATTTCACCACCTCTATGGGCAACCTTTTCGAATACCTGAAAACCCTTTCAGTGACGAAGTTTTTCCTTATATGAAATCCAAACCTCACCTGGCACAGCTTGATGCCATTTCCTCTTATCCTACTGCTTTCTGCTTGGAAAAAGAGGCCAAACTTGCCATGACTACAATTCGAGTACTTGTAGAAAACAATAAGGACTCCCTTGAGCCTCCTTTTCTCCAAGCTAAACAATCCCAGCTCCTTCAGCTGCTCCTTGTAAAACTTGTGCTCCAGACCCTTCACCAGCTCCTCAGCCCTTCTGGACACACTCCAGCACCTCAGTGTCCTTCTTGTCATGAGGGCCCAGAACTGGACACAGAACTTGAGGGGTGGCCTCACCAGTGCTGAGTACAGGGGCAGGATTGCTGCCCTGGCCATGCTGGTCAGCATATAGACCAGGAGTACATTAAACTGCCCCCCAAAAAAGCAATCTGATTACATTCTTCCCCCATCTATTAGGTCCTCTCCTTCTGCAGGGGTTTGAGCGGGTGAAGGATCCTTCCCTTCCTGTGGTGCAGCCAGCTGGGGCTCCTATCTCAGGGTGGCTGAGTATGGCTCCACCAGTCAATCTCCTCAATTGTGTGCAGTATTCCATAATTAAGCATAAAATAGAGGCATCCAACTATACTCATGGATATACTGTGCCTGTAACTGGAAATGTGCTATAATTGTTACTAAAATTTCTTTTCCTTTCTGATGTCTGTAGCTACAACTAATACAAGATAAACAGGCTATGTGCCAATTTATCTAAATTTCTCTACTCAGACAGCATCAAGTACACAAGAGATTGTTGAATACAAATTAGAAAAGACAAAGAATTACATTTGAGATAATTATTTCCCTAATTATTTCTTTATTTGAATATCAACGTTTTGAAATAATTCCTGCTGCAGATTTTGATATCCTAGAGTTAGTTTCACTGGAAAGCCACTAAGGTAGTGAGGGGGTGTTAACATCTGATCTATTAATAATGTCTTAGAGAACATCAACAATGTCTGAGAGAAAAGGGTTTGTTGATTTTCTTAGAGAAGACCCTAAGGAATCTTCTAAGTTGTTTGGGTTTAGAGTTTTTTTGCTTTGTCCCTATTTTTTACCATGTGGGTGAGAAAATAGTGGAGTAGTTTTCTCACAGAGATTTTTGAATTTCCATGCTTGGAGGTACTGAACACTCTACTGGACAAGTAGAGACAAGTGCTCTACTGGACAAGAGACATAACTTGATTAGTCCTGCTTTGAGCAGGAGATCAAAAAAGATTCTGGAGGTTTCTTTTGGTCTAAAATATTTTGTGGTATTATTTTTTGTGATTCTAATTATATACTAAGGGCCACAGTGACTTTGCTTTTAAAAAATGTGGTCCTTAAATTTTCATAGCTGGGCACAAAATTGAAGTGTCTCATAGTTCTTTTTTTTCTTTTTTTTTTTTTTTTTTTTACCTTATAGCCTGTTCTATGGCAAAATTTTAGAAATTATTGCCAGTGTCTTTTCTAATGTGATGTTCAATCACACCCATATAGTCTGGCATATTTTATTTTATATTTGTAGTATATTACCATTCAGGCAACTTACTAGTAGTGATAGAAAGAAAACCTATCCACATTAAATTCACATCTAGGCTTAGCCCTGACAGTTCAACTCCAGTCTCTTCTGCTGAGCTATAAATCAGCTTTTATTATCAATAGTTTTGTCTGCAATGCAACCATCGTTTTTCTCACAAAGTATATTCATTCCATAATCCAAACAGCAGTTACCTACCCATAAAAACATGTTGATATAAAATAAACAAAACCAGACATTTTGAGGAACCCAAAGAACACGGCTAAAAAGGAATGGCAGCATACAACAACTGCCTTTATGGAACTAATAAAAATTATACATTGGGGAGCTTCTCAAAATTTGGCAATTCTTCTTGCTCCATGTAAGTTTTCTCTTTTGTCAACCCTGATGGCAAAATACTAAATTGTAGCAGTGAAGAAACACTACATGTTTATTTGAATGGTTTTTGGTTTTCCTTTCAAAATTTTACCACTTTGGATGTTTCTGAAAGTCGAATATCTTTTTGAGTGTGACTTGTTGTCATGGGTAGATCATAGAAGACTGTTAAGATGTCTGTGATAGTAAAATCTCTTGCCTTGATTCATTTAGACCTTGAACTGAGGAAGTTTATTCATCTTGAGACCATCTGAGTGGTCAGATTTAGAGTGGTGATTAAAAATTTCTTGCCTGATTTAAGTACTCATCTACTCTTTGACATTAGATATGAAATGTCAAGAAAACATTTTTTTTTTCCTTCCTGTCTGTCCTTAATTTACTCTTTCTTTAATGCCCACCCTATTTTCTTGCTTAGTGGATTTTGTGGGGTGGGGTTTTTTGGTGTGTTTTTCTTTGGTTGGTTGGTTGGGGGTTTTTTGTTTGGTTGGTTTTGGTTTTGTTTTGAGGGATTATTTGTTTGCTTATTTGACTTTTTTTTTAAAGGGGGTTGATTGGTTGGTTTTTTACTGACTCAACAGGTTTTTCTCTTTAGTTTCACCACATAAGGATGTAAATAAAACTATTATATAGATGTCTGTAGCATGAGTAGGTCTGTAGGATGATGTTCCTTTCATCTAAAACTATATGTTATTGCATAGTGAAAAATTCAGAGGTTGCACAAAATTAAAAACAAAACAACAAGGAATCTTCTGCTCCTTGTTTCAAGTGAACAGTTTTGAGGCAAAAATAATTGAGAATTTGCCAGGTAAAGAGAAGAGAGCCAGTGGAAATCTCATGAGGGTTTAATAAGACAAAATTCAGGTTGCTGCATCACTGTTAGGGCATCAATTTAGGCTGGTAGATGAGCAGATGGAGATCAGCCCTGTGAGAAGGATTTGGGGTGCTGTGGGTGAGAGGCTGGACATGACCCAGCCATGGGCACTCCCAGCCCAGAAAGCCAAACGTGTCCTGGGCTGCATCCAGAGCAGCGTGGGCAGCAGGGCAGGGAGGGGATTCTGCCCCTCTGCTCTGCTCTGGTGAAGGGTGGAGCATCTCTTCTGTGAGGAAAGGCTAAAAAAATGGGGGTTGTTCAGCCTCCAGAAGAGAATGCATCAAGGTGACATAGTTGCAGCATCCAGATCCCTCTGGATGGCATCCTGTCCCCAAGGAGTGTCAACTGCACCATGCAGCTTGGTGTCATCTGCAAATTCATTGAGGGTGCACTCAATCCCTTAATCTGTGCCACTAATAAAGACATGAAGTAACACTGGTCCAAATACAGGCTCCTGAGGGACACCACTTATTACTGGGATTGAGACTCTAAGCCATCAACCATCCACCCTCTGGTTACAATTGTCCAACCATTTCCTCAGTCCGCTCATCAAATCCATCTCTCTGCAGTTTATAGAGAGGAAATTTGTGGGGGGCTGTGTCAGAGGCTTTGCAGAAGTTCAGATAAATTATGGCTATAACCCTAATCTGGTCCACTGGTGGAGTCATTCCATCAGAGAAGGCCAGTGTAGGTTGATCAGGAAGGACTTGTCCTTGTTGAAGCAGTGCTGGCTGTCACAAATCACATCCCAGTTCTCCACTTGCCTTACATTTAGCAGGAAAATTTTCAGAACTTACCATGAAATGACTGTAAATGACTGTATTAATAAAAGAGTGTTTTGTCCAGCTGTGGTCTCAGATTGTCAAAAAGCAAGTTTCCCCTTGTGAATAGCCTGAATTACACATAACACTGGAATCACTGCAGCTAATGAGGTTTAAGCACTTAAGAGGACCTGCTAAAAATTCTGAAAATAAAACAATAATTGGAAGTTGGATCTGTTTGTCAGCAGAGCAAGCTGCTAATGCTTGGGAACTGTTAATATTAATGTCTTTGTAGCTGCAATGGACAGGATTTGACAGTGCAACTTCTCCAGCAGCAATGTTGTCTGAAAACGTCCCAGCTTCCTGTCAGCTCTTTCTTATTCTAATACATGCCACTTCTTCCTTGGTACCTGTTTGTGGAGCTGCACAGTAAATTCATTCAGCCCTTTTTAACAAAAGCAGTAAAAAATCAACATTAAAATATACCTTTTTTTTTTTTAAGCCTGCTTTCCAGGGCACAGTTTACATCTTAATTGTAATGGCTGAAATTAATTTATTCCCCCTTCACTGAGACTTCTTGGGTAGAAAAGTGAGGTCCCATGGCAGTTCAAGAGTTAGCAGATGTACATGTACAATACTAATAACTGGGAGCACTAATTATTCTCCCTGCCTCTTTGCAGGTCCCAGGGGAGGGTAAATTACACACAACATTTTGATCATTCAGCTCCAAGGGAATAAAGGAGAAAGGAATGTTTCCAGGCTGTAACTGCTGTCACTGACACCATTTGTTTTACACTAAACTCCAGACCTGGATGATTATTTTTAAAACTATGAATTTCAGTAAAACAATTATGCTTAAAAGGAATTTAAGCTAGATAATTTTCATTAAAAACTTTATCAGAAGAGGTTTCAGAGGCAACCACCTTTTGCAAAGGTGTTTTTACTCGTCTCTGATAAGCAAAGGTTTTATTGTACTTTTTTTGACTTCTGAAAGTGGAAACTTAGGACTTTTTAGGAATTACTTTCTACCTAGTCCCAGAAGATATCTCATTGTAGAGGCAGGAAGAATTTATTTAGCATGCAAGTAAGCAAGGAGATATGTATGAGATAAGAGGTGACAATAACTGTAATATTCCACCTGCAATGTGAGAGTGATTTACTGAAATATTCCACCTGCATTGTGAGAGGGATTTGACAGAAAATAAGGCATGAAACATAATTAAATTGCAGTTAGAATAAGTTGATAGCCTATTGTAACCTATATTGAAAGATGAGAGGGTGGAGCTTTTAATGAGATGAGAAGCTAAACTGAAAATTGAGATAAGGGTGTGAGCACACATAAAAATATATTTTTGTGTTGTTGTAATAAATATAAATATAAATATAAATATAAATATAAATATAAATATAAA